>VZSE01009831.1:166086-187966 GCA_013398275.1 Promerops cafer | reverse complement strand
TTCCCTTTCCCTTTCCCTTTCCCTTTCCGGAACTTCCCTTCCCTTCCCAGAACTTCCCTTCCCTTTCCTTTCTTCTCCTTTCCTTGTCCCAGCTTGTACCAATGACCATATATAAATATACATACATATACATAAATATACTTCTACCATTCCTTTTAGGCTTCAGCTAGCTCCTTCATCCAGGAGCCTCTGTCCAGTAGGCTGGGGAGTACAAATTCTTCTGGAGAAGAATTTCACAAAGTAGTGTACAGAGGTAGAAGATCTAGTTAACAAAAAGATGCTCAAGTGTCTGTGTTTCCTGGCCACTGTAATTGGGATTCCACTTTAGTTGTTCACATCTTGACTATTAGAGGCATTTGTCAATCCATTGTTGATGGAACAAAAAGCCACTGAAAGAAACAGGAGTGAAAAAATAAAAAAATGGACAATTGAGGTAAAACCCAAAAAGCACAGCCTTCTGCCCCTTGGCTGGCCAGGCAAATGGAAAAGAGAGAAAAAAAAGTAAGCTAGCCACTCAAATGAACCAACTCCCAGCCATTTCCCACAAGTTTTTGTGGACCTTTTACTGATTGGTCACATAACCCAAACAACTGCTTGTTTATTTAGTTGAAGATAAAACAGCTTTGACAGTCAAAAGACCAGACAGGTTGTCTTCATAGTAATCCCTACTCCATAAAGATTCCAGTGACTTTTAATAAATGGGATTTTGCAGACTTTAGTGTTGTGAATTGTTTCCTTCTTAGATGATGGGTTTTCGCTAATAAGGAAATAAACATTTTTCCAAACACCTCTTCTTCCGAAGTGATTCCACATGATTGTTACAAGTGAGTGGTCAGCTCTAAGTGGTAATTGTGATATGCCAGCACAGAGCCAAATCCAGGGGCCTTCAACTCTCAGTTTTAGTGAGGCAGATTCATTTTAGATGTTATGCTTGAGGCCCTGTTGACATTTGGGGGTTTGGGTTTTAAAAAACTCTATGTGAAAACCCTCAAGGTTTGGCTGACTATAACCCACAAATGGTTTGACAGGACCCTATTTACAGAGACTGCTCAAGAGCCTTTCCCTTCCCCCATCTGAGTGGTCAGCACTGACATACTCCATTATGAGAAAGCCCCACTTAACACAGAACTACTTTCAATTGTCATGAGCACTCAGCTTTATTTAAACTGACACCCTTTCCATCACCCCCAAGCTAGAATCCCAATGTCAGAGTGCTTCAAGAACTTCGTATTCAAAGCCATACTGTCTGGCAAAGAGCTGTGATAGAATGGTTCAAAACTGCAAAGAAGTGAACTTCTGAGATGGAAGGACAATCCCAAAGGTGAAGGGAGACATGGTAAATATGGATCTTCTAGGTAAGCAGAGGAAAGCAGAGTGAATGGAAGGCTTGCCTATGGGTTCAGATTGGGAAAGAGACTTGGAGGCCCACACTTCTCTGTTCCCTTGCTCTTACTCAATTCATTAAACTTCTGGGGTCATGCTATCAGAAAGTGTTACAATTCCTTTGTGTTCCAAGAGCTTCCTTCTCCCAGCACAGCAGCTTGCCCAAGTACCAAGAACACGTGTAAAAAATCTGAGATTAAACAGCATGGAAATATTCATGCTCTGTTCCTACAGAGGAAATACAGTCTGTCTGTAAAAAAGAGTTAAGTGACTGCTACGTCATTCCTGTTTCTTAATATTAAGCAAATGCTAATGCATGTGCCAGCTCATTGAAGTGGTCCTGTTAAATGTGGAAAAAAAAGTAATTTTAATGATCCTCTGTTTACTAATGGAGAAACTAAGGCACAGAGTAATGAAGTGACTGCCCTATGTTTCTCAGCTGAACAGTAGCAAAACTAGCCATAGAAATCATGTTTCCAAAGTCCAGTCTGCAAATTTTTATTTACAAATTTGTAATTTTAAATTAGTGTAAGAAAAGAGTATTTAAAGAGAATATTGTTACAGGATATTTTCTGGGTGTTCTAATAAAACATTTCTTATAGATTGTTTTAAAGGCTGAATCCTGGTTGTCTCACATGTATATCCCATTGGCTTTAGAGTGGCTGCTTGCATAAGTTAAATTAACAACATTCATTTGCATATTTTAGCCCAAACAAGGAGAAAAAAGAGAAAAAAGAATGGCTCAAATAAAAACAGCCAATGTCAACTGTGAATGGTTTCCTTCTTTTCTTGTTTCTTTCCCCTAGGGAAGAACACAATCACAGTAATAGTTTGGGATTAAGTAATCATCTCTGCTTTCTGCAAATCTAGAGCAGTTTATGGTTTTGTCTGAGTTTTTAAGATCAAATGTCATTGTCATGAAACACTTTTTCTCTACATACAGTTACATTTCAAAAATATACCTGCATTTTAGAGGTAGAGGGGAAGAGAGGGAAGGGAGGAATACCACTACCTGAGTTTCATGCCAGACTTTAATGTAAAATTAATTCCTTTAAAAAGATTTTTAAAAAACCACAACATTTTTCTAATGTGCATTAAGAATGTTGGAGAGCTCACTGAAGCATATACGTTGAGCTTTCAGGAGCAATCTGTAGTCAGGCATTTTAAATGAAAATTGATTTGTGATTTACATGGTCAGTGGAAAGAAAATTAACTTATGGAAGGTTGTAATGAAATATTAGACAAGTAAAAAAAGTAGATGGTGATCTAGTGGAACTAAAAGTCCCATCTGGAAGAATTCTGTGACATTTTTACATTTATCTGTGTTCTGCATGAGTTGTAATGTTAGTGGTAATTTTATGGGACTGAACTGAAATGAAAAAGGTGTTATCACAGATTGCCTACAATATAGGATTGTGTTCAGTGGAGAGTCCTGTATCCTTTTCTCCATTTTCCTGTAATATGACTCATTGCACTTTTTTCAGCTACTGTTGTTGAATTCATTCAGCCTTTTACTTGAGGCTATTAAAGAAGAACATCAAATGTGCACAAAAACAATCTAGCAGCGCATTAAAAATCAACACGGCTGCTTCCACTTACTCCTGCATAGTTGAGGAGACCCTTTAAAATATATACTAAAATTTCACTTTATCATTCTTAAACACAGGCTATTAACACATATTTTAAAATACATTCTCTTTCAATTTATGACTCATCAGCATAGCAAGAGTAAAGAATTAAAGCTATTCCAGAAAACATACTGCCCTACTTCTGTTCCTCTGTTCATTTTGAACTCTGGTATTCACTGTATGACATCCTTGATTGCTCTTGCTGTCAGTTTCTGGGAGAATGAAGAAAGAGAGACATGTCAGAATAACATGATGACATATTTGCTGCATTCTTCTCCCGCTTTTGTACTTTCACCTGTTTCAACAATCCAGACTTTACTGGTAATGAACTAGGAACTCTTGTACTACCTTCTAACAGATAATCTTCTTTCTTCTGTAGACTCCATGTATGGCAACCACTAATTTATCATACTTTACATCGTTTGAAATATAGGACTCTAACTTGGCAAAAGATTAATATTCTTTGGAATCAGTAAGATTTATGAATGCCTTTGTCAAACTTCTCAAATTTTCAAAATCTAGAGAAAAATCTTCCCATCAAAGGCTTACTTACTTCAGTTATTAAATGAATTAGTTTTATGTCCTATCAAAGTCTTGTTTGTTGAGGAGATATAATCTTCCTTTTCATAGGAGATGTGAAAATATCTTTATAACACTTCTTTCTCTCTGTTCCTTTAAGAAATACATAGGTGTCATTTGAATGCATGCTAAGCATTCTAGTTTCTTTGCACTGCACAGGTTTTCAACATGGCTCAGCAGCATGTAGGGTTTGGACACTCTTGAGCAAATACAGGCTGCAAAGTTGTCCCTCTTCTCATTGTTATTTTTTCTAATCAAAATTGGAGAATCAGGTATGAAATTATACCAAGTCCATATTACTGTTAGCTGAAGTAGAATTAAAATCAGATTGCACAACTAATATATGCAGTGTTTTAGCTCAAACAAGTGCATTATGGAAGAGTATAGTTTGAAACATACTATGTTATTTCTCCAGGAAATTTATTTTGTAAGCGTATTCGAAAGAAGAGAAATATCACAAATCCTTTACAAATAGTATATATGATTTTCAAGAGAATGATGTGGCTAATCATGGTAGGAGCAGCCTTTCTAATCACAGGATACCACAGAGGTCAATATTAGGTATTGGCTTTCCATCCTATCCATCTGAAACTATATACCAGAGTTAATGTAATCAGTTAATGGTGGCAAATGAACCTATTAGAAACATTAGCATTGCAAAATGACAAAGTTCTGAGAAATAGATGTTAAGTGGATTCTGCAGCTGGTAATTGTCATCCTGGGAATAATTACACTAATTAATAGTTGCTCACCCCAGACCCTTGTGTCTGTGACTTTGAATGAGTTAATGATTGCTGCTTTTGAGACTGTATTGCTTGTAGATTTTCACTAAGTGTCAGCAGAGTAAAAAGGCCCCAGGGGAGAGACTGAATCTGATGATCTTTAGGGTCCCCATTTTTACAAACCACAAGTACATCTCTGAATGCTCAGATAGCATCTCCACAGGCCACACAGTAGTTGGAGATTGTCTAATGAAGAGATCTATTTCATTATAAAGTTCCTGATTTGTAAAGTTTATATTAAAGTTCATGTAACCTCAGATCCATAGCAATTGCTATCAGAAGGTTTTACTTTCGAGGCTCTGTTTAATGAACAACAAACCCCAATTTTTTCCATTGTTTTTCCTCTTGACCCTAATTATGTGAACTGTATTTCTCCTGCAATTAATTTAAAATGCTACCAAATCTTTACTGGCAAAATTTAATTTCTGTAGGCTTTTAAAGACTGGGAACCTTATTTTATAGAGGCAAGTGGGTCTAAATCCTTTTACTCTTCTGTCCTCTTTCATCCCTCCTACCCCCAACAAATAATGATATGAGTATTTTAATATCCATAAATTTTGAACATATAATCTAGATGTCTTCTAAGCATGAATATTAGGGATAATTTTGTACTGTTAAAATCAATAGTTGACTGATGTCATGATGGCAAGAGAAGTATTCCAGTAAAATTGAGATTATGTTCATCAAGCACAAGGGAAAATGTAGGGAGAGCTGTATTTCTCTTGGTCTTGCAGCCTGTGAATGAATGGGTTATTAATATACTTTTGGAAATTAGTCCATGGTCTTTGATCAGATGGAATGATAAAAGAGACTGAGTGCTGCCCCATGTTGGAGCCTATTTTGGTTTAAACAAAGAAACAGCTATGTAATACTACAATATTATAAGTCCAGGTTACTTATAGTAGTACACTGTACTACTCATTAGTTGATGATTCCTCATAGTATCTTCATGAAGTTAGAAGATATCATAAAATATATATCTTTCCTTAACTGCATTTGCTGCTTCTGATGTTTTCCCATGGCTCTCCACACAGACAAGAGAGCTCCTTAAGGTCAGTGTGAGATGTCCTGTCCTGAGTAATAAGGCTGTTAGTTGACAAAGATCCTAGCCATCTCTTGTTCTGTAGAAAGGAGAACTGCTTATAGAAAAATCTATGAAAGTTTCAAAAAATTGGAAATGCTGGCGCTTCAGTGTTGCTTTGAACATAGAACCCGTAATATAAACCTAGTATCTGTACAGCATGTAGGAGCAGGAATAAATATGGCAGTTGTATGGGCAGTTTCTACAGTCTGCAACAGAGAATTGTTTTTTAAACTTTATTTTTCAGCACTTATTTCTCATAGGCATGTGGCATTTTTTTATTTGCTTGGTTTTTTACTAATTATGCCCATAAGACAAGTGTACATAGTGACAAAATAAAATAAGAATGGTGACATTTTAAGGAAGAAAGCAGTATGAATGTTAGGAGCCACATAAGTACTAAGTGGCTCCTTTAGAGACCACAGTGCCATGTAGACTAAGAGGAAAGTGTCCCCAGGCTTTTGAAACCAGATATAGAAGTTAAATCATTGCTCCCTGAATTAAGATCCTTTGTGTCTCCACATGACAATTTATGGAATAGTATGTTTTATAGTGGTAAGTATATTACTTGTCTCAAAGGAACAATTTGTTAGAAAGGTATTGTAACAAAATGGTACAAAATAAAGTTTGTCAACCATCCTCAACAGTCCTTACAGTTCTTCCAAAAGATTTGATACCTGACATTATGTTAAAAAAATTGAAATATTTTAAGTAGCTCATGTTGCATTTTGCCATGCCAGCAGTGATGAAGTTCAATTGTCTGTATCTTCATTCACACACCTGAGAAGGGTTGCAAGTAGAAAGATGATATTAGGTTAAATGCTGGTCTGCTTATACTCTGTAAAACAAAAAGAAAATGAACGAGATCTATTTTTTCCTATATTTATACAGAATGTATCAAGGATGCTAATGTCAATTTTCTAAGTTAAACCAAAGAATACCAGAATGTTATGGAACAAGAAAACAATCACAAGAAAAGGAGGAAAGAACAGGAACTGCATGGAAAATAACATTCATGGAAGCTGCAATCTATCCAACAAGGCAAGGAGAAACAAATGGCACTGAAAATATGCCAGTTGTCCAAAAAGGTAGATATACAGCAAGAAATTAACAGAGAAATAATGGTAAAGAATCTACTCTTTGAATAAATGCGAGGGCCTGGCTTTCAGAACTAGAGAGTGTCTTTCAGGCACTATGGTGCCTCAATTTTTGAACTTGGACAGTGGCAAAACCAGGTGGCACAGGAAATATCAGCACTCTGAAAATGGTCACAGAGCCCATGGGGTCTCCTTATGTAGTGATGACAGTGAGCCTGCCTCTGGAAGACAACAGTCATTGCCTAGTGACAAAGTTAAAGTGCATAAACTCTTGTCATTTGATATCAACCATGCAGATTAGGTATTTTGTTCCAGACATTGCAAAGATCATGAGACCTGTGAGAGAGAGCAGAAGATACAAACAGGAGGCTTGCAGCAAGTCTCATTTGCAAGGTCTCATTTTCCTCTGAGTTGCAAAACTAATTAATTTTACTTTGAGAGTTAGTCCTTAGACTGCTGTTGCTGAAACTGGTAATTTGGTGCTCAATTTTCAGAGGTCTATGGCTAGACAGAGTCTAGTCTTGTGTACTAGAGAGAGCATGGACTTCATTGAGTTCTGCCTATTTAAACCACAAATAGCTCTCATGGCCTTTTGTATGTGTGTTTTTAGACTGATTCACTGTGCTTCAAAAAACAGCAGTCTGTCTAAGCGGAAAAATGTTGATTCTGAGTTAGTATTATAAAGATAAAAGGTTAGAGAAAATCACAAAAGGAAAACTAAATCTTGATTTGAGATGAACAGAGAAACATTAAATCCAATGGGGTGTGAGGCACAATAGGCAGTGAGGCACAAAAATATTAATAATAAAGCCAAAGAACATAAATGATTACGGGCTGGAATTAAGGAAAAATATGAAGACCTGTCCTGGCCCTATTGGATAGAAAAGAATTTCCTTTGATACCAGTCTGGTCAAAATTTTGCCATTGTGGTGATAAAACAGAAGGCCTGAACATAGGGAGTGAAAAATGAAGACAGGCTGGGAATGTGAGACATATCGTCTCTGGAGGCATGGTGTATCATAGAGTGTTTTGTTCTCCAGTTAAGTCCTTGATTAAATTGCATCAGTCTGCCACTGGGAAAGGCTGTATAGTTTAGAGAGTGAACACAGCAAATTTATGTCCAGAAGAGTGGATGATTCTTATTTGTTAAAGAAATATTGCTCCTTTTTGTGTTTCTCTTTGTGACTTTTCATCAGTAACATCTTTGCAATAGTGTGGTGATAATTCAGCGCGTGGAAACAAGATGTCCATCCCAAAATACACTGGCAAGGAATAGAACATTTATGAAATAAATATTTGAGTGTAACTATAAATATATTTTACTATTGTTTTCAGTGGGGTATTGGAGAAGGGTTGCTAATTGGAAGCAAGATGGAGAAAGATATGAGAGAGGGACTTTTGTTTTTAAAAAAAAAGAGCGATATGGATACATAGATACACTATGGCCCAAACTATGTTCTGCTGGTTTTAAAATTATGGCGCACAGTAAAACTAAATCAGCCAAATCTCTCCAGAGATATACTTTATCTGGTAAGGGCATAAAGAGCGGATTCTACAGCTCAGTTTACAAAATTGTTTCAGCATATATATACAGCCGCTACCATAATACATAGACACAAGCAATGTCATTATGCTAGATTTCTTGCACTGCAGCAATTAAATTTCAAGACATTTCAGAAGCCTCTTTAAGATAGGATTGCAGAACCTGACCACATTTTCCAAGGCTCATTTCCCTTCAGTGAGGCTGTACAGCTGGTAACCATAAAAATAGACACTTTCAATATATTTTAAGCCACGTTTCCACCTACCACCAGAATGCCAAAAAGTTTCTCCTTGGTATTTGGTGTACCTTTTTGCAAGTAGACAGGAGCACTTATAGTTTTTTAGGATTCAATGGTTGTATGTCAGAAATTCTTATTATGAAATGTTTTTGTAAACAAACTAAATTCCACTGGGAAATATACAGACACTGTTGCTTTTTTTCCTTGGTTTTTTATTATTATTTTTAATTAGTGCTCTCCACAGAGTGTTGAAGGTTATGATAAATGTTTCCTGGAGCAGTTTTTCAGCCTGTAACTCTGAGGAAGAAATATGCATTTAAAGATGTTGTTTTATATTTTGACTCTGAAGGGAATTAAAAAAATACTCTCAGTAGATTACTCTCTTTATAGTTTCTTTTCTCAGAAGAAGTTATAGGATATCTAATGAAGGAAATTTATTCTAACATTAAAACGGAGCTAAATTTATGTGTATGTTTTTATTATTTTCTAAAATACATGACTTCAAACAGTTAAAGCACCATGCTCAGCCAATATGGAAATACAGCTGAATTTGAAATTTACTCTATGCTGTTTCTGCTTTTCATTTTTTGCCATTTCACACCTTGTCCGCATCTCGAGCAAGCTTGTAAGTTTCCAGCGCATACATTTCTTGTGATGATATATTGTCCTGGTGGAAAATTTCATTTACTGGCTGTGCCCTTTGCTGAACCTGTTGCTAGTCAAGGAACATGATAAGCGTATAAGTAGCATGCTACTTCATTTATCATACATCGTTTTAGACACTCAAATATCTCATATACAATTCTGCATTCTGCACCAAGGGAAACTACTAAACTTGAAGGAAAAAAATCTACAAATAAATCATCAGTTTATCATATATAAATGTATCATCCTAATAAAAATTAAATATAGTTTATACTAAGACTGTAAGTGCTCTTTATTTTTTTTATGGCCTCAGTAACCACATGCTATCAAACACTAATAGAAAATATCTTGCTTTTGTGATTTTGTGTATAGCAGAATTGAAAGATATAAAAATACTGTCTATTTTTAATAATTGAATAACATTGCAAATAAATCAGAGGCTTGAAAGATCCAGCATTGCTAAGAACCTTCTGCTCTTGTAACATTTCTCTCTGGTTTAAACTTTCATCATATCTTGTATAAAACAAAATTTGATTTAAAAAACAACCAGGACAGCAACACCAATAAAATCCTCTAACATTTAAGGAATTTAGAGCATCAGAAAGAAAATAATTACAAATTTAAGGTCAAATAAAACCAACTCTATCTGAGGTACTAGCTGTTCCTAGAAGAGTAGGCAAAGCCTCCCTAATTTCAGTAATGTGTCATCTATTGATTTCAAAGCTTCTTCAGACCATCATCACAATATTTCACTGCGAGCAGCTTTTTATTTCAGCATAAAATATTCTACACCTTGTCAAGATATTGCATGTAAAATGTTGAATGCAAGGCTCTTTTTTATGTTAAGCCATGCCTACACTAATTACAACCTTTCTCTAAAATATTGGACTATGAAAAAGTATGTCTTACATTTGTATAGATCCTTTTATCCTGCATTTTTTAACAACTGTTCATAGAAGAGTCACTTAAACCACCTCTCATGTATATCCTTTTCTAGGGAGAGGTAGAAGCATTTAAAGGCTTACAGTGACATTGTGTTCTAGCTTTGAATTACAACTGAAGAAGAATTTGTTCAACGGAGTTTAATTGCATAATCTGTAATTTGACTAGATTATCAGAGCTGACAGAGATCTGTCTGGGGAGTACAGAGGAGGGAGATGGAGAAGAATGAAAAAACAAAAGAAACCTAGATGTCATCCCACCTCATTGGGGATAGAGAAGAAATCTGCATAGAGGGTTAGGGATTTTGTACTTTTTGAGAACATCATCTTTAGAAAAGATACCACGTAAGGTGATAGAATGGAATCTCTAAAATAGGTTTCTTTCAGCTGAGAGGTTTTACCCCAAGAGTCCCCATTTGAACTCATCATCATGGTGTATGAAATACAAAATGTTGATATATAAGGGATCTGAATAGGAAATGTGTAGTTGTGTTGCAGTCATAATTCACCTAGATGAAGAGAATTAAAATATCTGAAACCAAGTAATTTCCTCATGTAGTTAGTGCATATTGTAAACAACGGATGGAAAAGGAATGAAGTTGAACCGGTGCTGCACAAATGATGAAGCTGGTATAAAACTTCATGTCAAGATGATTTTTACTATCATTCACATCTGTATCTCTTCATAGGAACAAATAGATCACAATTTCCATGTGACTCACCAGCTCTACATTTCAAACTGATAGCTGTGATTGGTTTATAAGACATTTACAAGGTTTATTTAAAAATATACCAGTATTTTTTCCCATTAAAGCTCAGTGATAAAAAGATTGAAATTCAGAGTTAAGACTTGCAAATTGCTCTCTAGAATGTACACGTAGATCCATTTACAGTTGCCAGGATCCTGCAGGGGAAGACACTAATTTTCTGGTATAGAACTGGATGATTTGCTGAGCTTCAATGGAATGCTGAAATCAAAACTTTTTAAGCAGTTTATACTTATCTCTATAAGCAGGTCGCATATACTATGTTAGCTGTTGTTTATGATTACATTTTGTTCTTTCAGTTCATGGATGAGAAAAAATGCTGGATAAAAGGATCATTATACATTGGTTGTATGTCTCTAGAGTTTTATGATGTACTTCTCTACAGTTTTAATTATGGAATTTGGAGATGGAATCCATTTTATACAAGAGCTTTGCACAAGAACAGAATTGAAAAATACCACTTGGGTTTCTTCATGACCAGGTACTTCAGTTCAATGTGAGAAGACAAATATTTGCTGCATTTAGTTTTCAGGAAGCAATGTGATGCAAAATGATTAATAAAAAAGTTCAGGTCATTCTGGAACCAACTACAGTGATGGACGTATGTACTGCTTCAGAATTATCTGAAATGGAAACAGCCATGGCTTTTCCAATACCAAACAGATGAGCTCGGCACAGTGAGGGATCAACAGAGAACAGAAATAATTTCTTCACATGCTGAACATGCCTCACTTTCGTCTCCTTGCCAGTTTTTTCATATGCTGTTAAAGTGCTAAAAGATGCTCATTCACTTTGCTTTTTTCAAGCTGCTAATAAAACACATCGTATTTAATATGAATATAGAAGACAGGAAGAAACTCATATGTTTTACGGGGGAAAGACTGGTGAGATACTTTAGTCAGTGATGTTCTCATTTGTTCTCCTGAAAGATATGCAAGCCTAGTTAATAGAACAGTTGATTTTATTGTGGTGCTTTCGTAGATTTAAAGATAGTCTTTGAAGAAAATCTGTGCATAGCTACATTAGGTAAAAAAATTTTAAATGTAAAAAAAAAAATATATATATTATGTTTTAAATATATAAAAATAATAAAAAAATTTAAAGCAAAAAAATATAAAAATAATAAAAAATATTAAAAAGTTTAAAAAAGCAGGCAACCATGGCTTCATTGTATTCAAAATAGTGGCCATGATTTGTATCTTGCCATCTAAAAATGCACTAACACCAATAATATCACTATTACATAATGTTATATACATTTCATTGCTGAGGAAATTAAGATGCTGAGAAGTCAGGGAGCAAAAGAACCCAAGATGTGCCTCCAAACCTTTTCCTCTGAAGTGATTCCCTTCCTTTCCACTCAATATTTTCTTCCCTTTCACACTTGGAGTATAAAAGCACTCATGGAAAGGAAACATCCCGGAAAAGAATAGAGATCACAGGTCAACAGTTGTTTCTTAAAAAAAAAAAAAATAATAAACATCCATTAAACAAGACCTCTCATTCTGTGTCATGTATTCCTTAGCACCACCTTAATTTTAGTTGCTGTACCCTTGATTTATGTTTCTGGAGACAAATGTTTTGTGTTGATGCCCTGGACTGGAAGTACTTCAAGTTCAGAGAAAACTCTGAACAAGGAGGGAGACAGAAAGAACTCTGTTGTACTCTTACTGCAGAGCTCCTTGGCAAAAGCAGCACAATAGGTTGCCGTCCCAGCAGAAGTATGCAGGGGGAGAACCACCCTTGGTTACAGGTAGTTGTGTTCCCTTGTGCTTTTCTGTGATGCTGAGGACACAAAAACAGAAAAACATGGTGCACCAACAGTCCTAACTTTACATGGTTCAACATATTTTATAGCAATTTTGCTCAAGCAATTTTGGTTTAGGGTAAAGATTTCCCTTTGACTTCTGAAAGCAGCTATTAAACTTAAAAGGTAAGGTATTAAATTTATTTGTTAAATAGCTGCCTTAAAAGGTAGCTATTAAACTTATCAACAAAATTCTTTAATAGCAAATAGTTTTCAACATCTCTTTATTATTCGGTTTCCACAAAGCAGGGAGGCAGAGCTTGCCTTCAACTTGTTCTTTGTCAAGATGGACTTCCTAGATAGGAGTGTCTCTGCAAAAAATTATGGTTATTTTTGTTTGTTTGGTCATTTATAAATTGCTTTTTTGGTGCCTCATGAAGAAACTGAGATCCCATCATTCTTGGAATCCCATCCCATCTGTTCACAAAAAATACAGAACTAGAAGGCCTCCCAAAGCTGCTTGTAATGCAGAAGACCACAGATCAATGTGGTCAGGTAGGGAAGACAAAAACCAGTAAAGCAGTAGTGGTCAGTGTAGCCTTCATATATGCTGTCTGTCCTTGAAGAGTAAATGAGAAATAATGGGAGAAGAGGAAGGGCAGAGGTGGGCAATACAAATCCTTGAAAATGAAAAGAAGTAGCTTCTATTTGATGTGATAAAAAGAGGATAAGTGAACTAAATGATATGAAGAGACATCTCAAATAGCCTTGAAGAACCAGCAACAACTCTAAAAGAGTAAAAGGAGAGCAAGTTCTTTTCTTGTGGGCAAAAAAAAGGATGTTGTCATAAGAGTTTGGACAAGAGCTTCAGTTGTGAAAGTAGTTAGGGAGAATCTTAAACTAGGCTATGTGTAAAGAAACTGACATGCAGATTTGTTTGCTGGCAGCATACAGATAGAACTGATGTCTTTGAGATTAATCAGTTAAATTATTATGAAGGCCGGGAATAGGATCTGAAAAACTGTTACAGAAAGCTGGAAGAGGAATTAGAAGGATCTTCTGCAAGGTGTGTCAATGAAGCAATTAGAAATGTGAGACGTGTAGTGCTGTGGGATGGAGCACTGAATATGAACAAGTTCTGTTGAGCGCAAATGATGAGTTGTAAAGATATATGGTGAAATTAGTAAACAATTTTAGGCTGTGATTGTGAGTATATGTTCAATCATTAACTAACTGAAGAAGACAGCTGGAGCAGTAGTTATAGTGCCATGTAAGGATGAGGATTAGGTCTAATATATTTATTTTTATTTTTATTTTTCTAAAAATAAAGCAAATTAGTATTTTAAAAAGGAAGAGCGATCAGAATGTGAAAGGTGATGAACAAATGGTAAGGAAGATATCTCCAATGAGGAAAGAGGATCTAGTTAATGGGACAAGTGGCACAACAAGTAAGAAACTGATGGTTGGAAAGATAGTAAGTTGTAACTACATTCTATTTTGTCAGCTTTCCCTTGGAGTACATCACAGCAATACTATGTGTAAAGAGGAGTCAAGAAAGTGGAATATGAAGAGGAAACTGGGGTCTTCCTCATAAAGAAGTATTTGGGATAGTGTGATACATCAACAATACAGTAGAAGGGAGAGAAGACTACGAATCAGGATTGTTGAAAGGAAAAGCATGAGCTAAAAATGGTGCAGTGATTTGAAGTATCCTGTTCTGCTCACCATCAAATTTGGGTTTGGCAATTACAGGATAGGAGAGACTTCCACCACATGGGATGGTTTTCCAAGTGGCAGTAGCACAGCAGCACCCAACTGTCAACAAATCACAAATCCTTCTGATCACCTCAGAAATGCTCTATATATTCCAGAAAGTGTTGAAGAGGGGAAGGAAAAGAGAATAATTACTTTAATTTTCTCTCTGAAATGTAGTACTTAGAATTATGCCTCTGAAGAAATGCTCAGCATTAAATTAACAAAATACTGTACTGCTGAATGGAAATCTGAAAAAAAATCCTATAGCTTTAGGGTTTTTTGCCACTTCACTCTTATTTGTAACTTATCTCTGGGAGAAAACACTTTCAAACTTGTTGAGATATATTGATTTTCAAAAGCAAATGGCTTTTCAGGAGTGTCACAGTAGCTCATCTCTGCTGTCAATGTCTATTTCCAACTACAAAAGAAGTGAAAGTTACATGGGTAATGACTTTCCACATCTGTTGACTTTAATTCTTGATTCAACTAATTATCAGTGCATTTTATTATATAGCCATTCAAACCTGTTTCCACTTGTTCATGCTCAATCCATTAGATCAACAAACATATATCCCTGTAAATATGTGTATTTGTTTCAAAATTATGAATTTAACAGAAAAAAAATGCCATTAGTTTTGTGAATATTCAACAATGATTTCAGATGCATGGGTGCATCATTGAGAAGGTGATGCCCTTAAATTAGGGGGGGAATCCAACTTGTCCTCCAGCTGCAAGATCCTTGTTCTTATAATAGTATATTTTTCTCCTTTTTCAGCTAATCTTGTAATGTATTAGATTATATTAGTTCACAGGTATTGAGGTGAGGGAAGCTTTTTTATACCTCTATTACCTGTTGAATATTCCTGCTCTAGGATACATTGTGTTTACTATGTGAAATTTTATTTCAATGTATAATATTATTATCCCCCTGATTTTTGTGTGGTACTGCTCAGCATAATCAAGGCTGGCAGTCTAATAGGACTCCACACAAGAAATTTGCATGAGGGAACCATGTGGGAAGATATGTTTCCAGCTGAGTACTTTGTCAGTGGCTATTATCAACTAACCTTTTTTTCCAATGGAGTTCTTAAGCAGGAGAGCAAGACAAAGTAATACCATGGTTAAGCTCATGCAGAATAATAAGGTGGTTGCATTCACTCAGCAGAAGCAGAATTATAGCATAGGGAATAGGTAAACAGGTGAGAAAGTTAAAAGAAGCCCTCTTTCACATCTCTGATTAGTCCCACACACACATCCCTTTTTAACTGTAAAAAATATACTTGTACCTATAGTGACATAGCCTGTTCAACTGTTTCTCATTGAATTTCCTTCAAACCTGATGTTATAAACAATAAATATACTACGTTTTTTCTGGGGAAAATATCAACACAAAAACTGTGCTTCTTTGAGGTAATGAAACTATTGTTCTTACAGGCATAAGACAAAATACTCCTTTATTAATAAATTTATTTATTTATTTATTTATTTATTTGAGAGCTATGCTGATTTCAACATATTTTTCACATAGTGTCCCGGTTTAGGGCAAATTTTAGGAGGAAACTTCTTAAGTGGACTCCTCTAAAAAGCAAATTCAAGCTGCCCCTCCCTCAACCTGTTCGGGAGTGAAGTCTCCTTTGAGAGAAGTGGAAAAGACCTGTTTATTCAACAAGCAAAGTAGTCACAAACATGAAAAATGAATAATATTAAACAATGAAACCTCTTGTTTTTCTGAAGAGATGGCAAATTCAGAAAGTTCTTGTGTAGATCGGAGAGAGAGACTTTTCTGTGGGTGTGTCGTCGGCTTTGTCTTAGTCTCTCCAGGGCTCAGGTCTCTCCAGGACTTGGGCCTGGTGTCCCGGCTGCAGTGCCAGTGAAGGGGGCCCCTGGACAATAGTCCTGGTGTTCCCGGACTGAACAATAGCTGAACAGTTCCAAAAAACTTCCAGCTTCAGCTAACAAAAAAAAAAACCCAACTAACTAAAAGCAAAGGAGAGCTTTCTCCTGCTGTCTGTGTGCAGACAACACAGTCCGTGAGAAGGAATGCAGAGGAGCAAGTGCAGTTTCTGAAAACAAACTGCGCACTTCTTCTGCCCTCCACTTCGCTCTGAACCAGTCTTAAAGGTGCAGAACCTTATATCCAGCATAAACAGAACAGATGACTGGGGATACAAGCATCATAAAGTCACCCTGGTACACATAGCTTCACTTAGAGTCTCCACAGTGGTGACTTATGGGTGTAGCCATCCTCCCCTGACTTCCCCAAAGCTGTTTTGGATTGTCTTTCTGACATTTTGTTTTTCCTGAGATGTCTCATCTTTCACTACTGTCTGTCACTTCTGACAACATCCCCTTCATTAGACTGTCATTTAACCTTTCTTTGACTTCCCTATTTCTTCCCTTGTACATACAAGCTTTACGCAAAACTTGCCATAGTTGCTCTCTACCACTAGTAAAAGTCTTTTGCATCATCTTCCTTATTTTGGTCATTTTGCTTCTCCTTTTCCTAATACACCCCGTTAAAGCTTCATGTCTTTTCTGAGCTCAGTTGCTAGGATATATACTTTTCAGTCTGGTCTCCTGAGAAGCCTTGCACTGCTACCAATCTTTTGCAAATGTTTCTGTTCCATATCATGAATGGTCTGGTCATTCCCTATAAGTTTGCTCATATCTTCTCCCTTCTTTTGGTCAATCTGTTGATATAGAATGAAAAAACCTCTGTAGAAAGTATTGAGCATCTTCTTCTGAATTAGCAGTGACATTATAAATGTGGGAACAATGGAATATATTTGTGGATACTAGCATACACTTTTTCCATGTCTATGAATGAGGAGATACCTTCTTAGTAAACTGTAAGATGCTTGGAGAAAAACCTGTGTATCTTGTGATGTATTGAACACATTAGTACTTAAAAAGTAACCTTTTCCTAGTTTCTGTTACTTTTCCATATTCAAGTCCTAAAACATTTTTTGTAATACATTTTTTTGTGGCATTTTTGTAAGATCATTTGTTTTGGGGAAAAAAAGTCTAGGAGAGAGAACTTCTGGGTTTGAGCAGAGATAATCATAGCTATTTCTTTAATGAGGGTAGTGAATGGGTTTTGATATGGAACAAATGAAGAAATGACCACACTGTAGAAACAGCCAGCCATGTCTTCTCCTCAGTTACCTGGGACCCAGAAGTTTGGACTCCCTTCAGGGGGACTTTTTGCTAGTTTGGTTTTGTCATCTTCCTTAAGTCAAATCTTGTAAGTTGGTAAGGAATCTACAGGTGAAGAAACTGCAGCCAGAGGAGTAGGAGAGTGTGAAAACAGAGCTGTTGGTTTTCATCTCAGCATCTATCTGATGGTGGGACACCTTCACCTTATGAGAATGTTCTGTACACAGACTTTGTTCTTTAATTTTGCATGCCTGATGAGGCATGAAAACTGACAAAGATGAATATATTAATTTGTAAATAGGATGGTGTTGATTCCTTCTAGCAACAGTCATCTGTGAGCCTGAAATCAGACCTCTTTCTCAGTTCTCTCATTCCTCCACTCAGAACTGCAATGGCTGTTTTCATGGTTGTGCTGTTTTCTTTCTAGTCAAGATTACCTATCCACACTGTTAATCATTTAGGCTATGTGAAAAGAGACATCAAAGGAAACAGTATATTTTATCATTTTACCTGTGATCTTTCCTCTTCTTTTTGTTTCTTCTTTTAAATCGTCTACCAGAGAGGCGTCTCATTACTCAGGAAAAAAAAAAAAAAAAAAGAAAAACCAAAAAAGAGACAAAACCAGAGAAACCTAGTTTACCAGAAGATATCCTCAAACTCTGAGGCCTTTTTCTGTGCTGTTGGTTACAACTTCTGTAGGTAGAAGAAATGCATTGCCCCACATATTTCTCTGTCCTGCTAGATGTGTGCATAACCTCTCCTCATGATGGTAAAAAAAATGGGCAAGCTAGGGATTTACATGACAGCATCCATACTCTAAGGTGTATTGTCAGTGTCTGTGTTCCCTATAGTGTTTTTTTCCCAATCAGCAGGAAGAAGTTGGTTTCAGCATTTGTTCAGAGACTCTGTAGGCTTGACAGTGTCCTGTAGAGCTACAACGTGGCTTTATACTGACTGATTCCCACCAGGTGTCAATCAGTGTGGGATCCCAGTGGTGTGAGTGATTCCCCACTGGTCCAAAAAGTCTTTAAATTTCTTAGATGTGTATGCCGGACCGTTATCAGTCTTGATAGACTGGGGAACACCTAGGGTTGCAAACACCATATAGAAATGTTTAATGACGTCCTGGGCTGCCTCATCTGTGTGTGCTGAGGCAAAGACCGCACCAGACAAGGTGTCGATTGAAATGTGGATGTATTTGAATCTTCCAAAGGATGGTACATGCGTGACATCCAATTACCACAACTTCAGGTTCTTCAGTCCTCAGGGATTTACCCCCGTGCCCACTTATGTGAGGGTGAAGGACTGGCAATTCAGGCATGCTGCATCAATGGCTCTGGCCTGTTCCCTGGAGATCTTGAACGTTCTGGCCAGGGCAGGAACATTTTGATGAAAAACTGATGACTCAGTTTTGCTTGTTGGAAGACCTCAGGCAGGGCCGGGTCGATGTTAACGGCCATGGCCAGGAGGTCAGCTCTCCGGCTGCCCTCGGCAACTGGGCCTGGAAAATCGGTGGGCAACCTCACATGCATTATGTGATACAGTTGCTCTCAGTGGGAGATCAAGAAAATTAGTCTTGAGAGCAACTTGTATAGATCTTGATTTACCACCTCTTTTAACAAGGAACGCTCTGCCCTGTCAGCTACTTCAGCAACATAGGCTGAATTGGTCACAAGATTTAAAGGACAACGAAACCTCTCAAAGGTCCTGATGACAGTGGCAAGTTCCGCAATCTGCAGAGAACCTGCAACAACTCAAACATCCGACTCCCACTTCTGGGTGCCTGGGTTTTTCCAAGTCACCACTGACTCGTGTGACTTGCCTGAGCCATCCATAAAAACTGTCAAGGCGTTGAAAGGTACCTTGCTTTTAAGTGAATTTGGGATCAAATCAAAGGCCGAATTAAACAATTAGTGTTTTGGATAGCGCATTGAAATTTGACCTGGGTAGCTGTCCAGGGCAAACGGCAAATGTTCATTTGTTTGGACAAAGGCTCCAAGGCTGTGAGTGTGAGTGGCAAATAAATGCATGCAGGGTCGCACCCTGCAAGGGTCCAGAGGTGAGCTCTGGCCTTAGTTATCAACTGAGCCATCAACTCCTGCAGTGTCATGAACGTTTTATTTTGGGTGTGTGAAAGAAATACCCACTCAATAATTAAAAGAGGATCTTGTTGGGCAGCGTCCCATTGAAAAAACAGACCATGAAACTTCGGGGACTTAACCCATCACCACAAAGTTAAAAGGAAGGGCACGGTCAGCGCGATGGGCTTGGCACTTGGCGAGGGCATCCACTACGTTCCACAGAGCCTTCTTGGCCTCTGGGGTGATGGATCGAGGGGAGTCCAGACTGTTGCTCCCTCACAGAAGGTTGAAGAGAGGGGCGAGGTCTTCCGTTGTGAACCCCAGCAGTGAACGCACCCAGCTGATAGACCCACAGAGCTGGTGAAAATCACGAAGGGTCCTGGGGCCATCTTTGATGGTGAGCTGCTGGGGTACGACAGTCCTTTCTCCGATCCAAAGGGCAAGGTAGGTCCACTTGGTAGTGCATTGTACCTTTTCCTCTGCTGTCTGGAACCCTGCACCTTCAAGTGCCTCGACAGTCTTTTTCAGAACAGTGTCCACATAGGTTTGTTGAGATGCACAGATGAGAATGTCATCCCCACAATGCAGAATGACTGCATCGGAGAAAGTCTTTCCAAGTGGTGAAAGAATATCTGACAAATGTCTGGCGAATTTTTCATTCCTTGTGGCAGCACGGTCCACTGATACCTCCTCAAAGGCTCCATTTTGTTTAGTGTTGGTACAGAAAATGCAAATTTGGGAGTGTCTGCGGGATGGAGCGGGAAGTTTAAAAAACAGTCCTTGATGTCAAGGACTGTGAGCTGCCAATCTCTGGGGAGCATAGAGACCGAGGGAAGGCCCAGTTGAAGGGGACCCATGTCCTCCAGGACCTCATTTATTTTCCGGAGATCTTGGAGGAGTCACCGCTTACCCTTTCCTGGTTTCTTGATAACAAATACCGGGGAGTTCCAAGGGCTGGTTGATGGAACTAAGTGCCCTTTTGAGACCTGCTCTTAGACTAAGGCTTCAGGCACTTTTAGTTTCTCCTTGGGCAGGGGTCACTGGTCCACCCACACCGATTTATGGGTTCTCCACGAGAGTGGTGGCGTGACATGCTCTACAGTGGCCCTGGCTAAAAATCCCGGGTTGGAGATGGGATTTCCAGCCTAGCTTTCCACTGGGAGAGCAGGTCTCTTCCCCACAATGTGACGTGACTTTTTACCACGTAGGAGTGAATAGTGAAGATTTGTCCCTTAGGTCCCTCCACAGTGATAAGGTGTTTGCTCCAGAAGAAGGTGACAACTCCTCCAACCCTGTAAACCATGCCACAAGGGGGCACCAACTCCCAACTGCTGGGCCACCTTGAGTGAGGAATCAGGGTAATGTCAGAGCCAGTGTCTGCCATGCCAGTCAATGCCACAGTCTTATTTCTACATGTCAGATGACACCTAAATTTGGGCTTGTTCTTCCCCAAAATGTGCATCATAAAAATTTCCCAGTCCTCATCATCAGCATCAGTCCAGTCCCATCCACGGAGAATGTACATTTGGGCAAATGGGGTACCTTTGTTCAATACAAATGGGGTAAATGCGGTAGCCGTAACTGAAACAGTGATCTCCTGCCCAGGGTCAACTAAAACAACCTCAGGGATAACTGAAAGTCCACTGGGTGTGTGATTTGTGTCCCCAGCCAATAAAAAATTGACAGGTTCTCTGGCACCCAAATGTAAAAAGCTCGCAGGAATGTGAGCAATTTCGTCATCATCCAATTGCACTGTCAATGTACTATACAGAACCTTTTGCATAATCTGGTCTAGCTGTTTTGTCTGCTGGAAGAACCACATGCCGCCATCGAGATCCTGGTCCTCTGAAATGTGCTGACCGGCAATTGGTTCTCCGGGATGGCAGGCATTGCTGGATGATAACGATCTCCTATTTCTTGTCATTGCGCGGGGTCAGGGTGCGCTCTGCTTCCCGTTTCCTGACGACTGGTGGAAGCATCGGCGCCCAATTCGGTTTGGCCCCTTGGATGGAAAAGGGCACTGGGCCATGAAATGTCCTGCCTGTCTGCAGTTGAAACAAAACCAATTAATGCTGGACAACATTGCCTTTCCCACACTCTCGCTTACTGCCATTGCCACTGTGTTTTCAATAGATGTCAGTTTTGAACAGGCTTCCACCATTTGCGAGATGGTGAGCTCCAGGTCCAGAGGGAGAGCTTGTATTATTTTCTTGAATTCCATGCTGGCATTTGCTGCTGCGATCTTCGGCAGCAGCTCCTCTCTGGCCTGCAGATTCTCGATCTGCTTCTCAATGGCCTCTTTCAACCTCTCAGTAAACTTGATAAAAGAGTCATCGGTGGCCTGTTGGATTGTGGAGCAGCTTTGCTGGGGCGTGGTGCTATCAGGGGTTTTTAAAAGTGCTGTGCGGGCTGCAACTTTAATGTCATCGAGGATGGCTAACGACAGATTATTAGCTT
>VZSE01009831.1:162063-166060 GCA_013398275.1 Promerops cafer | reverse complement strand
ATTTATGGGTTCTCCACGAGAGTGGTGGCGTGACATGCTCTACAGTGGCCCTGGCTAAAAATCCCGGGTTGGAGATGGGATTTCCAGCCTAGCTTTCCACTGGGAGAGCAGGTCTCTTCCCCACAATGTGACGTGACTTTTTACCACGTAGGAGTGAATAGTGAAGATTTGTCCCTTAGGTCCCTCCACAGTGATAAGGTGTTTGCTCCAGAAGAAGGTGACAACTCCTCCAACCCTGTAAACCATGCCACAAGGGGGCACCAACTCCCAACTGCTGGGCCACCTTGAGTGAGGAATCAGGGTAATGTCAGAGCCAGTGTCTGCCATGCCAGTCAATGCCACAGTCTTATTTCTACATGTCAGATGACACCTAAATTTGGGCTTGTTCTTCCCCAAAATGTGCATCATAAAAATTTCCCAGTCCTCATCATCAGCATCAGTCCAGTCCCATCCACGGAGAATGTACGTTTGGGCAAATGGGGTACCTTTGTTCAATACCAATGGGGTAAATGCGGTAGCCGTAACTGAAACAGTGATCTCCTGCCCAGGGTCAACTAAAACAACCTCAGGGATAACTGAAAGTCCACTGGGTGTGTGATTTGTGTCCCCAGCCAATAAAAAATTGACAGGTTCTCTGGCACCCAAATGTAAAAAGCTCGCAGGAATGTGAGCAATTTCGTCATCATCCAATTGCACTGTCAATGTACTATACAGAACCTTTTGCATAATCTGGTCTAGCTGTTTTGTCTGCTGGAAGAACCACATGCCGCCATCGAGATCCTGGTCCTCTGAAATGTGCTGACCGGCAATTGGTTCTCCGGGATGGCAGGCATTGCTGGATGATAACGATCTCCTATTTCTTGTCATTGCGCGGGGTCAGGGTGCGCTCTGCTTCCCGTTTCCTGACGACTGGTGGAAGCATCGGCGCCCAATTCGGTTTGGCCCCTTGGATGGAAAAGGGCACTGGGCCATGAAATGTCCTGCCTGTCTGCAGTTGAAACAAAACCAATTAATGCTGGACAACATTGCCTTTCCCACACTCTCGCTTACTGCCATTGCCACTGTGTTTTCAATAGATGTCAGTTTTGAACAGGCTTCCACCATTTGCGAGATGGTGAGCTCCAGGTCCAGAGGGAGAGCTTGTATTATTTTCTTGAATTCCATGCTGGCATTTGCTGCTGCGATCTTCGGCAGCAGCTCCTCTCTGGCCTGCAGATTCTCGATCTGCTTCTCAATGGCCTCTTTCAACCTCTCAGTAAACTTGATAAAAGAGTCATCGGTGGCCTGTTGGATTGTGGAGCAGCTTTGTTGGGGCGTGGTGCTATCAGGGGTTTTTAAAAGTGCTGTGCGGGCTGCAACTTTAATGTCATCGAGGATGGCTAACGACAGATTATTAGCTTGGTCCTCGGGTTTGTCAAACCCTTCCACTTCACACAGTTTGCTAACAGTCAATGGTTCTTACCCATCTGGCACCTTGTGCTTTTGTATGAGGGGTTTCAGTTGTTTTTCCCACAAGGCCTCCCAAAGGATAAATTCCACTGGGGACAGAAATAGGGACATGGCATGCCTTATGTCATGTGGGACCACTGTATGTCTGGAAAAACTCAGTTCGAGTAAGTTTTTGAAACAGGGTGACTGCCTCCAATATTCTTCGGAAGCCTTACCCAGTTCTTTTAATTCAGTGTAAGGGCTTTGTTCCCACCTTGGGTTCCTTCCCCTCCTCGTGATGACCAGAGCTACAAGGGTTTTCAGCTCCTCGGCCATCTGAAGTTCCCCATCCTTTAAGGCCTCCTTGTGGGCTCGCATCCACCCTCTCCCTGGCTCAGTACTGTCCAATGACCCACTGTCTTCATACCCTGAAGAGGATGAAGAAGTGTGAACATGGGCTTGGAGCTTTCTCTGGGCTGGAGAGGCCTGATGCAATGGACTCCCAGAGGCCAAGATGGCCTCCTTCTGGGCACGCCCACTTCCAGTTTGATGGGGGTGGGACTGGGAGTGGCAGAGGTGGGGCCATGGCACAAGGGGGTGGTTACAACCTCAAGGGGGACCTCCCACCAGGGGTGGAGCCATGAGTGGAGTCAGGGGCAGAGTCAGGGGTAGGCAGGGAGGGGCCCAACACTGATGATGTTGATGCCTTTGGGAAGGAGGGGCCTGGTGCAGGGGTGGAGCCCGATGAATGGGTGTGGTTAATAGGGAACCTGGGAACAGAAAGGGAGGAAGGAGGGCAGCCATTTTGTGATTAAACCAGGGGTCCCAAGATGGAGGACTCGGCCATCTTGGCCCATTGACTTCAATGAACAGGGGACTGAACCAGGATAAGGGGGTGCAGGAAAACAGGGGATTCGGTTAGTGCTCAGGCTGACATGGCCACTGTCAGTCTGAGGAGGGGACAGACAGGGGTAGGAGATGGCAGGAGGTGGGTGACTCTCCTGTGCCCTTAGGCAGGTTCCATTTCCTAACCCACTCTTAGGGAGAGAGGGATTAGGATCAGAAGGGGAGGAGGGCTGCAGCTAGGAAGAACTGGGTCCCAACTCTTTCCCCTTTTCCTTTGTCAACTTAAATGTAAGATTTAACAAAGGATAAAATCTCCCTAAATCAACACTTTCCTTAACTTGCTCCCAATACGTGCATTTTCCCACTCTGTCCCAAAACTTAAAAGAACTGACATCTTCCCGAGTAATCCCTGGGAAGTGTTTGAACAGAAAATGAACAAAAGCTTTCAAATCTCCCCTAGAAAAAATTCTTTATTCCCCATCATGACGGCTCCCACAACTTGGACATAAACCTCTCACTCAGCAACAGGTAATTTATTTCCCATTTTTCCAATTTGATTCTTCCCCTCCCATGGGACAAAAGAAAAAGAAACAGAAAGACAAAGAGGCTCCTTGTGGCAGTCTCACTCACCAAACTTGATGAGCCGAAAGACAAAAATCCCATGGGGGTCGCCGACTCCGACCGGTCCTCTGCAGCCGAGCTCCTCTCAGGCTGTGATGGCAAGGCGAGGGTTGTCAGTCGGTCTCTTCAAGAGGCTCCTCAGAAAACTGAGGAAACCTCCTCTGGGAGCTGGGGCTTGGAGGCACTTGTGCCCAGAGACAGAAAATCCCCTGGGGACACTCTCAGGGAAAACCTCAAAGAGGTCCCTGTTTGGGCGCCAGCTGCAGCAGCAGCGGTGGGAGATGCCAGGGTTGCCACCTTCTCGAGAGCATCCTCTCAGTGAAGAAAGGAAGACAGCTCACCTATCTCGGTTGTTGTGTTGCTTGTTGGTGTAAGTGGTCAGCGAAATAAAGGAGCGAGAGGGGTCCTTTGTATGGAATTCCGATGCCTTTATTCAAAGAGCACCAAAGGGATCCAGGGACAAAAGAACCCAGGACAAAGGAGGCTCTAAGGTTTTACGTGGGACAGGGGAGGCGGTGTCTAGGGTCCAAGGGCCAATGGTCTGAGGGTTCAGGGGAGGAGCAAAGGCGGGAACAAGGGGCCACATCCAATGGGGATGTAGGGGAGGAGGTACAATAACTGGGGAGCCAATGAGGCAACGAAGAACACAGAACTTTCTGGAACTGGGGATGAACTGGGGAATGATTGAAGGGTGACATAACTTGGATCAGTGAAGGCTTGGAGACTGGCGTGGAACAACTGGGAGTGGCATAAGTGATTGACTGAATGTAGAATTACAAGGAGGAACTTGCAGGGACCATGCTATTCTAAACAGTGGTCTCCTCCCATGGCACCCACTCCTCAATGCCATGGGATTCAACAAATCAGCTATCTGGTCTGGGAGCCAGCCTTCCTTCTTCCTTCCATCTTCTCACAGCAAGACAAGGAAAATTCATCCTCTCACCAAAACGCATTCACTGACTCTCCTTTCCACTGTCCATGGAGGTTTGTTGCATGATTAGGCCAGTACCTGTCCCTTCTGTGCTCCAGGAGGGCCCAAATCAGCGCAGTCGTTCCACAGACAAACTTTCTACTCATTTCAGGTAGAGGATTAGTGTGACCA
>VZSE01009831.1:132063-157063 GCA_013398275.1 Promerops cafer | reverse complement strand
AATGTTATAAAGTTCACAAATAGTCAGGAATTTATGTCAAAGGCATAATTTTACTGAAACAGGCATCCGGACATTCCAGGTATACAGGTATAGCTAGTACCTGAGAAGTCTAATAAATCACCAACCTCAAAACTCAAATGTACTGTCCAAACAGAATAAACAGTGTTATATTTCTTACTAGGTGCTGTAAGATAAGGACCTCTTTAGAATTATATTTTTTATGAAGATCCATGAAAGTAAAGAAGGGTGAAAAGTAATAGAGAGAAATGCAATTAAATTAAAAGTCTAGAATTATAGAATTCCTCATCTAATCTTCTTCTAACTCTAATGAATCATTCAATTTCTTTTCATTCGTCTTTTCTAGTTTTCTCCTCTGGGCATTTAAAATTGCTTTGCATCGTCATAGTCATAAAAAAAGAAATTTATGCCCCTCAGAAAGGATATGCAGTTTTGCAGGAAGTAATATAGACATGTCCAATTTCAGATCAGCATAGACTACCTTCAAATAAATAAGTCTTTTCCAGGAAGCATGAGTGGCTTTAGCAATATCTGGGTGAGTAGTTATATGCTCAGACAGAGCCTCTTTCCCTTGTGCCAGGTTTAAAATTCATCTCACCTCACATGAGAGGGGATACCTGACTGAGGTGCAAGAGTGAATTCTCGTGGTGCTTTTCTCATTTGTTACGAGTTCTCAGGACAGGGAAGTGACAGATCTAAAACTGGAGATGAACACCACGTTTAGTCTCTAGTAAAACCTTGACTCAGGATAACCCAGAGACAGCTCCTCCAGAAAGGCTCATAACCCCAAAGCTGGTGTCACTGCAGCCAGTTCCTGGGTTGAAAAGTGTACAGCCTTGCATTGTCTGATGAAAGAGTGGTGGAATTTCCAAGTGAGTTAACAGGATACAAATGCCTCAGTTCTTCCCAATTAACTTATCTGAGACATGTACTTTGGGAACATGATTCCCCCAAGTGCCAGTGCCATTTGTAGTTAGTACACACGGAGAGGCACCCACATCAATGGCATGAGCTGACTGAGGTGTGAGTCATTTGTAAGAAATGCCTGTCATTTCCCACTGCCTACCAGTTGTGTCTAAGATGAATTGAGGTGCAGAGATTCAGATGGGTGAATTTGGCCTCAAGTGTCAACACATATTTTAGAAATATTTTTACAGAGTACAAAGATAGCCACTCCTTTCATGCAGAAGATTTTCCTCCCAAAACTCAGATAGCCACTCCTTTCAGCCACTCCTTTCATTCATAGGTCTTTGGATATAGGAAAACAAAGATGCTGAAGTAAAAGCCACTGGTTCCAAATGTGTCACGTTTAGGTGACCAGTCTGTGATATGCCTCAATTTGCAAGTTCATCTAAAATATCGGTGGTCATAGATGTATACTCTCCTTAAGTTGAGAGTATAATTTCAGGTCCAAATTCTGTGCTCTAATCTGGACCACTGGTTCTTCTTTTAATGGGTTATTTTTCTATTCTAAGTAAGCATCAGGGAGGGAGAAGCGTACAAGTAAACTATGTATGTATTTACATATATATGCTTCTGAGTGCTTAGAAGCCCAAAAGAATAGTCATGCCATAAACAGTAATGTGATTGGGTTAATTTCACCACTGTAGCCTGACTTTTCAACAATTGGATGTTGTTTTATAGGGTCCTGTACCACCATGAGTTTATGTCTCCTCGACAAAGGTAGTGAGCTGCCTTCAGAGATCTTAACTAAGGCTTGGTTTTCATCAGTGTCACTTTGAGCAACTGTGTAGAGGTGTCTGTACGTATTGCTGATACTGATTTTTATCTCCTGCTTCTCCTGCTTAGCCCAGCCACCTGCTGCTTCACAACAGTTTCCATGAGTTAGCTTTGTTCAATGTGTCTTCTTGGAGAGGAAAAACATCATTGTTTCACACACTGAAATAACAAGATACCCCTAAGAAGAGAATGAATGGTACAGGACTGCTTTAATGTGCATAGACCAGTACGTACAACAATAATTTTCTTGACTGCTTCCAATCTTTTAATTTGATCACCAGTCAGCCTGTAAATAATGCAGAAAATGGTACACAAACCAAAAGCCTGTTGATACTGGGGGTTTTTGACTCTTCAGCAGAATTGTAACATAATTGAGATCTGGTCATCTGATTAAAATACATCCACCCACATACATGGAAAAAAGCCCAATCTCACACTCATATGAGCACCTCTAGAAGTCCAGTGAATGCAATTTTAAGGTAAGATTAATTTGGTTTTCAGGAAGGGAGAAAAGATTATTTTCATCAACATGAAATAATAGTTACTTTTCATTCAAAAGTATATTTAATCTTTAATATTTATTTTCACTTGAGCACATTGCTAATGACCACTCATTTATTAATAAAAAATTACTCCACTGCATCTTACAAAATCTGTATTTAAAAAGGCATTGATAAATTGAAGGGAGTTCAAGGAAGGGAATCAAAAAAGATTAAGTGCTGCAAGTATTGACTTATGACTGAAGATTAAAATAATTGTATGTGTGTGTGTGGGCCTGCTAAACATTTCTTGCAACTTTGTTCTAAAAAGGTTGGTGTTTGACTCTTTTTAATTCAAGTTTGAAAATTGAGAATATTCTCAGGAAGAATGATCTAATTGTAGATACACTTTTCAACCTAAAGACTCCAAGTTTTTTTCTTGCATAGCTATCTATCTTGAAAAATTCTTACTTTCTAAATTAATTGCTATCAATGAAGTATTTTCAGGATAAAAAACTACCTAACTTTAGTAAGTATGACAGAACTTACTTTAATATATTAAAAGTAAGCTTTGAAGAAATTTTCTGAATTCCCCAATTTTTGTGTGTGAAAATAAAGATTCAGTTTTTCAGATTAAGACAGCAATTTGTACTGAAGCATAGGTCATGTTTGGATATTTGGTTCTGAATCTGTTACTTTATTGGTAAAAAAATAAAGGAGAAAGGAATTGTATTATGCGGCTGTAGCACTAACAGAAAAAAAGTAGACAAGAGCACACCATCTGCAAACACAATCCTGTTTATTTTTTCCCTATTTTGCTCCTTCAGTTCTCTGTCATGAAGCCACTATCATGTGAGGAGCAAGAAAAAATCTCAGGAAAGAGATTTATAGGTTTCAGCCCTGAGTAAGAGCTATGTTTGACTGTTCATAACATTTCTGGAGACGCCTCTTAAGGTAGTAGCAAGGACACCCAAAATTACCTCAATGGCTCAAGTAGTCCTTCATTCACCACATCCCAGGGTATGTAAAAGTTAAATAAGTATAAGAGAAGATTTGTTATGGCCAAGATGTGTTTTGCAGTGAGATGGGACATCAGAATCAGTTTGTTAGGACTGACCATTAAAATGTTATCAATTATTAGAAAGAAATGGAGAGAGCAAAAACAAAAAGCATCATGTTGCTACTTTTCACATACGTAGCTTGCTCACATGCTGGGTTTCCCCAGTTTTGGTTACTAATGCAGACACAGGATGTAATACAACTAGGAAGATCCAGAGAAGTGTGACCAAATGTTCACAAGTGAATGTCAGGCTTTAGACAAGGGCAAGTCTTTTTTGCTTTTAAAAGAACAAAGAAAGAGTAGGATGAAGAAGTTTGTAAGTCATGAATTGCACAGAGCAACAAAGCAAGTGACATGGACTGCCCCTTGAAACTGTTAGAGAGTATGTTCAAAACAAGCAGAAGAACATATTTTTTCTCATAGTGCATAATTTAGTTGTGGAACTTGTAGCTTCAGGGGAGCTTGGAAGCAAAAAGTATAACTGAGTTCAAAACAGGACTAGATAAATTAATTTAAGGATTGGCTTAGTGTTATTTCATAATAATTAAATTCAGTGGTTTACATGTGACCTCAGGCTGAGGAAGTCCCTTGACTGCTGATTTCTGAATCTTAGGATGATGCACTGAGGGAAGGATCACTCTTACAGTGCCCTTAACCATTGCAAAAGTCTGGCAAGAGCCATGGTTGGAGACTGTATGGCATGTAAAATAGGTCTGATGCCATACAATAAAACTTAGGCTCTTGTGAAACAGACCCTAACTCATTTTTCCTGACTCCCATCCACACATGGTTTATTGCTTACATGAATATCCAGAGGGACCCAAGTTCAGTGCCACATCTTAGAGAGGGAATTTCATATCAGCAATAGTGATATAAACATGTGTACATCTAATTTAGACTCCAAGCACCTCAGGGCAGGGTCTTGTCGTTCTAGGTCTCTGTAAAGCACCAGGTTCACCTGTGATGATGTATAGATAATAATAATAAAAAAAAAATGCTGAGCCACATCATTTAAATGGGAAAGGTGTCCAAATGGACCTAAGAAATGACTTTTTAATTGATAAAGCACATCTCTTATTTGCATTCCTGGTAACTTCATGAGAAAAAAAAGATGCATACCTGAATAAACAGAAATATTTTGTTGGGGTTTGGTTTTGCTTTGGGTTTTTTGGGTTTTTTTTATTTGTTTGGATTTTAAGACATAATAATTGATGTTTTGGGGAAAACTTCAGAGCATGAAGCTTCTTACTGTAGGACTAAATTGTCTTATTTATCCATCAAATGTTATCATACATAAAATAATAGAAAGTCAATACTGTAAAAAACTGAAGCATGAGAACTAATTTTTTTTTGAACTGGCAGTTTTTTAGTGGAAGATAAATCTCTGGTACTTTGATGAACTTTAGTCAACAGAAAGAATATGTCGATGGGATAGGTGTGGTTTTGATGTCTTGCTGGGAAATGTACATTTTCATTAGTGAGACCACAAAGATGCAGTGACTGATACTCTGTAATATCCTGGTGGACAGCAGACTCTGTGTGTTATGTCACCTCCCTAAGCCAGGTCATACATGCCTGGGGAGTACTGGATTGACTTGCTGTCATCACAGTAAAGGCTGTCTTCCCCTGTCTGCACAAAAATGGAGTTGCTAATGCATATTAGTGCTCTAACAGTAAAAAAACAAACAAACAAACAACATCCCCTCACAAAAAGAACCCACATCAAAACACCTAAGAATAAAACCACAGTTTCCTATTGGTGTTGTAGCATTTAAATTTGCATGTGTTATACTGAATGGTGAAGCACGAACTATAAAAACTTATTGGGAACTGCTTAATGAATGTAAACAATTTTTACTGCCTTAAAACTGATGTGTGGAATTATTTCTATGTGCAGACAGAAGAAGGGAGTTTGTGTCACTGTTTGTAGCACTACTAGGTTCCTTACAAAAGCAGTTCCACACTTCTGATAGACATCATCAGAAATGGTTTCATTGGCAAAGATGTAGGAAAGTGGCTGAAAAATGGTTGGAGAGCTGAAAAGTCTGCTTTACATCTGGACACTTTAGAAGTCTGATAGTTCCTAGCTGTAAAACGGGAAAATTTACCACAGCCTACAATTGCCTAATGAAGAAAACTTTTGTGCTTAGAGTAAATCAGTCTAACAGACACACCTATAGCTTTGGATGACACATAGCTGAGGTTAGATGGTTAAAAGATGCATTTAGATAAAGGCCATGGAAATTAACCATTGAATGATCAATAACCATTGAATGGTAAACTTCTCTGAAGTATTTAAAAAAGTACTCTGACACTTAAAGGGTTATCTCATGCATCTGGAAATGCATTTTCAGGTGAGTAACAAAATGCCTGTCATGTATGTATGGGTAGTGCCTTTGTGCTCAGAAGGGTTATTTAAGGCCTTTCAATTAAAGACATGCCAGAATATTTGCTGGGTCAATATTAAGAGCTGTATGTTTCCTCCTCCCTGCCCCAGTTATCTTTTGTGAGTGTTTTGTAAGTTGAAGCCCTACCTCGCACAGTACAAGTTTGATTATCTTCTTCAATGCTCCCTCTTGTCTCCAGCAGAGCTGCATGTCTCTTGTTATTTATTTCATGCATTAAATGCTTACAGTGTGCTTGGGGCTGTACAAGACATAAATATAAAGAGAGTCCATGCCCTGTAGGACTAACTGAGTGGAAGGCAGAGAGGAGTAATAGCTTGGGTTCTGGCTTGGTTGGTACTGGCTGTTGTTCAGAAATAATGCATTATTGTTTCAGGAATAGGTTGATGCTTGAGTCCAAGAGCATGGATCTGGGGAATGGGCTGGGATGAAGATGAGGTAACTGAGGCTCGAACAACAGATGACGTGTTGGGGACAGGATGTAGAAAGTTAGGGAGCAGAAGTCAGAAGATTAAAGAGACATAAAGTGCCACAGAGTGACAAGAATTAAGATGTGAATTTTCTCAAGGACACAGTTATACTTCAAATTGACAAAGTTGCTTAAACTTGAAACAAGCATGAGAGAACCACAAATTGCTAAATTCAGCAGAAAGGAGAAGGCAAGAACAAGTCTCTCCTGGTAGAAGATTCCCAATCCTTAGTCTGTTCTATAGAGGAAGTTGACTAAAAGATATTTAATAGCGTACATGTGAATGGCATCAAGAGACAGTTGGAGAGGGACTAGCCATCAAGTATTTATATTTATGATTTCCTTGATGATGTAGGATGTCTGTTGTCTGACTGTTCCAAGTACTTCCTCTCTTCAGGATAATCATGTATGTACTACAGTAAATCTTTTCCTTTCCATTTATGAATTGTACATAATAAAGAGCACCATCAATTTATTTAGTGGTCATTTCAGCCACTGGAAGTATTTTGTATCATAGGCCACTCTGAATTCCCACAAAATCTGAATCAGTAGCACTCTGATTGGTTGTTAATTCTTTCATCTCAACTTTAGGATTACAAGGAGGCCCCGAGCTCAAATTATGTTTAACAGCTTTTGACATTTTGGATGTAAAAGTCATGAATAGCTGTAAATTGTTTTCTAGATGATTTGTATGTCTGTACTTTGGGTAGAGAAGAAGAAATCTTTATTGTCATAAAATAGCTCAGGTGTGCAGAAAGCCGTAGTGACAGGTGTAACAACCTTGCTATGGATTTCACATGCATCATGAAACAACATACCAAAGAAAGGGACTGAAAAACAGTTCTGCTACTTAAAGTAATATCATTATTCATAGGAAAGTAGTTTGTAGTATTTGTAGCTATTCAGAAAATACAAACTTATTTCTTCTTTACCTAATTTCAACACACTGTTCAAACCCCATTTGTTTTATATATTTTCATTGTGTTGAAGGAGAAACTCATTCCTCACATGAAGTGCTTCAAGATCCATGTAACTTTTTTAATCATCATAGTTATTTGATAACATTATCTAGTAATCCCTTTATCAAACTCTGATGATCACCCACAAGCAGCTTTGAGCAGGACTGTTGAGAAGAATATGGATTAATGAAGACAGAACTGTTTGATATTACTCACTGAGCTCTCTGGCTTGTGGGCAGTAAATGCCACTGCTTTTCACATTTGAAACGTAAAAGATATATTCACTTCAGTATAACACTGTGTTACATCTTCTGAAAATGGAAACTTTCTTGCAGTCCATAACTCATCTTGTTCTCTGAAATAAAAAGTAAAGATATTTTGCACTTATTTCAGTGATGTGATGGCCTTTTTGTAGTTATAACTGGAGTTTGCATTGTATCACAAGCCTGTCACATTGGGAAGAAGCAGTACATTTTCTATTAGGAATCAGTGGCTTTCACTCTCATGCAAAAAATGTCACCTTCTTTCATAAGAACATAAGTTCTGTGAGTAAATTTGGATATAAACTAACATATTCAGCATAAATATAGGTACAGAAGTAGAGTAAGAGTGTGATACAATAGGATTCAATCCCAAAAGACTCCCTAAATAAATGAAGATTAATTCACTGAAGTGAGAAGTTTATCTATGTTCTTACAAGTGTCCTGAGGATGACAAGTAGGGATTTCACTTAGCTAATGTGCTTTATGCTGCCAGACCAGACATTCAGGGCTCTCAGAATTTAGGAACAAATTTCCAGTATAGGTGCAAACTGTAGCATTGTTCTATGTGGAGAAACAGACTTTTGATCCTGAACATGGATGTGTGTACCTGGAATGCTTCCATTAAGAGTCCTTTGAGGGGAGCATGTGTGCAGTGACTGAATGCAGCAATATATTGTTTACTGAGGGACTGAAAGGTTTTGAAGAACTTCAGTCTCAGAGTGTTCTTTGGTGCAGCCTTTGGTGCAGCAAATGTTTGCGACCCTTGGGAGCTAACCAATCACCAGGTGAATGTGGAGCCCTTGGAGTGCTTCATAAACAGAAGATATCAATGATTCCCCAGTGGTCCTGCTGCAAGATGGGCTAACGTCCATGTGCCATCTGCTGCCCTTGAAAGTTCCTTCCTCACAGAGACGGATTTTCCAGCATCTTGCCCTGGTCCCATGGTGTAACAGTGTGGGAACCACATTGGCATTGCTCACAGTACAGGGGAATTGAGCACAGGGAACAAGTATGGGGAACAAGTATGGAGAAACTGCACCAATCATCTGACCTAATGGAAATTGGGGCCACTAAAACTGTCTCTCTTTTTAGAATGCAAATTGATTTTGATATTCAAAATAAATCCTTAAAATAATTCCATACCAGTGGAAGAGAAGCCTGCTGGTTCCAATTAGGCCCCAAATGGACGGGACAGAAGTTGTGTAATCTCCAGTATTGCCAGTAGAGCACAGTGAGTAATTACTCCAAATTCAACAAGCAGAGAAAATTATCATTTAGCAACTGTTCAGACACCTGTTTGACCTTTTGAGGAATTTCTGTTTCATGTCAGTAGGTGAAAATATTGATTCTGATCAAGTTCCTGATATAAATGTTAGATATGGTGGCATATCTTACAAAAATAAAAAAGGTAAATACAGAAAGTACAAGTGATGTCCTTCTTATATTTTGCAACTTCTTGCTTGTGTCTTTCTTGTAGATTCGTTCCTGTCTTGGAGAATCAAACAGCTTTCTTGAGAGGTTTTTTTGTGCATTATAAGCTGCAGTGAATAACATATACTTAACAAAATTACACACTGCATTTGCTGTGAGCAGCACCCCAGTTCCTTTTCACTCCTGACAAGAACACCATCACCAAGAAAATCACCGACCTCCATTTCCACCTCACTTTTATTTGGCAGCAAACAGTCGAGTTTGTCATTGGCTTCCTCTAGTATTGTTCAGCTCATGTGGTATGAGATCACATTAAAGAAGATTGTTGCAATTTGTCTCATCTTGTGAAAGCACATGCTGTCCCTATGCACTCAAGCCATACTTTAAGTATGAGTGATTGAGTGGACCTAAGGAATGCTGAGTAAATATGTTGCTGCAATTAGGGCTTGAGAGAAAAAAAAGTGTATCCAGTATGTTCCTCTCCTTTACCATTTGTGTGTAAAAGGTATACACGATCTTTCCCCTATACTCACAATATTTAGCAGATAAAATAGCCTGGAAAATTTTGTCATCTTGAGAGCTGTTTGCTGTACTGTTTACCTGCAGATCAACTGCTGCCTGTAAAACAAAAGAGAATCTGGCCTTGTAAATATTAAGACTGTCATTTCTAAAATAACCTAGTAAAACTCATTTTTCTTTGTGTTTTGTGCACAACACAGGGAGGTCTGAAACACATTATTCTAGAAAAGGATGCTGCAAGATAGGAATCTCTTCCCCATGGCATGCAGTGGTTTGATTTTGCATTTAAATAACATCTTTCACCCAAGATCCTGCAAGTTTTTAAAGCTGTTAATTTAGCCTCACAACACCCTGTAAAGAAGTTACAAATGAACAGTAGATAACAGTAGATGTAATAGTGGATAACTTAATAATAGGTTTATCTTTCTTCTGTGGTCACAGAGACCAACACAAAGCCCTGTTTTATGTTCTGTATGATTATTAGTTTGTGATGCTTGTGGTTTTTGAATAGAAAACTAAGAGATCTTGGGTTTCATGTTCAGAGAAAGTGAACATCTGAAATTGCTCTTCATTTCAGCTAAAATTCTGAGTGCTTAGAGAGAAAGTCAAGTCTGTGTAATTTCAAATTATTTTCCCATAAACAGGGACTCTGTGGTCAATGAGCTACTTCAGAAAACATTACCTGAGGTATTTTGTCTTATGTTACACAGTTTGTGTCTAGCCACATAGATAGGATAGACCCAAGCTCCTCTGTCTTTGCTTAGAAATGACCAGGTATGAGATAGTCAAAGTGTGGAAGCAGAATGCATAAAATTAATGGCCTGCAGAGGATTGGTTGAATTTCCAGTCTTTTCTGGAAATAGAATAAACTGCACTCTTTCCTCTGACATGGCTTCAAAGGTGACTCCAGGCTGTATATTTTTGACCAGACTGTATTTTGTTTTAAATGCCATTATTATAACTGTATGCAGAAGACAGACATCAAAGTCATGCTATTTAAGCAGCAGTAATACCATTATCTTACTGATGCTTTAATTGCTGAACAGCAATTGAAGAATGCAGTCCATGTCTAGCTGCTCTAGTGTTTTGGGAATAGCTTCTTGCGAGTATGTTGCACTTGACCATGAGAAGTACAGCCAGTGTGCTGGCTGCATTGCGATTTTAATGGAGGAAAACCTTGCTCTTCACATTCACCCTTGTTGAGTTTACATTGAAGCCACCAGGAGCTTTGTTGACTGAGTTCAGGATCAGGTCCTAATAACTAAGTAACACGTATGTTACTGCATAGTGAAATCTACTTTATATTTGTTTCCAGAGCACCAGCAGTCAGGAGGACCAAAAACTATTTTTAAAATACCAAGACTACGTTGGTGATTAATGAGGAATTTATTTTATTTTGCAGTGTCTCTTATTTAACTGGATTCCTCTGGAGATGTGCTTTAAACAGCAAGGCACTACCTTAGGCTAGCATGGTAGGTTTTCATCTCACGTTGACTCCATTAAAGTAAGCTTCTATAAACAGACATCAATTACAACCAGTTTAAAGGGTTTTAAAATGTAATCCAGCAGTGCTGCTTAACTAAGTTAATCCTGAGAACTGATCTCCAGTGAATTAATAGAGCAGTGTGTGGAGAGCTCACTATGAATCTGAGTTAATGACTGGAGAAGATCAAATTAATTACAACTGTCTCTGAGGACATGCAGGGAAGAAGTCCCTCACATCAGCTAAGGTTTGATTAACTCTTCAGGTACCAAATAGAGATTTTCTACAAGTTATTTTTAAGTAATTGCTAGTAAGACAATGGAGTGAGTCAGGTTGGCATTTCTCAGGTGTCATGCAACTACTGTAAGAAGTGACAGTCCTGAATTTTCCTGCAAACTCCAATTTTATTTTTTTTAACTCTCTAATTAAGGATTTTTAATAAAAGATGAATGCTAATATCATACTAAGATTATAACAAAGTTATTACATAGCATTTTCTCTGCAAGTTAATATAGAAACCATTGGGATGATAGGTTCACGATTTGGATAAACATCCAAGACTATGCCACTAAGTTCCCTCTGATTTTTTGCACTTATTATTATTGTTACTACTACTACTACTACTACTACTACTACCACCACTACCACTACCACCACTACTACTACTATTCTCTACACAATTTTATTTGATCTTATAGTGTCAAAGAAAGTATGATTATTGAATTAAGTAACAAGCAAAATAAGAATAAAACTACTGGTTTAATGCAAGGCTATCCTGATACAGTTATGAGGCCAGGAAGGCACACTAGTTTGTGACAAAAGAAAATGATAAAGTTCTGAGAAAATAGATACTGAAGTTACAAAAAAAAAATTACAAGTCATAACTGAAGAAGCGTGTATGGGCATTGATCTAAACTTTCATCTTCTCAGAGACAAACTCCTTTCACTTCTTATCCCCACACCTGGTACAGCAAACATTTCCCTTTGTAGAACGGTAAAGTCATCACTCTTTGTGAGGGGCAGACCTACCCAAAATGTCACCAGAGTTGGCCAGGACACTGGAATCAGAGAATCACAGAATAAGTGAGGTTGGAGGGCACCACAGTTTGTCATCTGGTCCAGCCTGCCTGCTCAAGCAGGGTCATGCTAGAGCACATTCCACAGAATTGCATCCAGACAGTTCTTGAGTATCTGCAGTGAGGGAGACTGCACACCCTCTCAGGGCAATCTGGTCTAGTGCTCAGTTACCTGCACAGTGAAGAACTTCTTCCTCATATTCAGGTGGAACTCCCTGTACATCATTCTTTGCCCATTGCCTCTTGTCCTGCTGCTTGGCACCACTAAGAGCCTGGAAACATCCTCTTGTCACCCTCCTTTCAGATACTTATAGACATTGATGAGGTCCCCTCTCAGTTGACTCTTCTCAAGACTGAGCAGGCTGAGCTCCCTCAGCCTGTCCTTGTAAGAGAGATGCTCCAGTCCCCCAAACATCTGGGTTGCCCTCTGCTGAATCCAACCCCGTGGCACACTTCTCTTAGGTTTATCTGCAGTGGCTGAGTAGACACGTACAACTGGAAAGAGACTTTTTTTAGAAATGCACACATATTTGCAGCAGACAGCATAGAGACATGCCTCCAGCCTATGAACCACATGAGCAGACTGTAACAGCAACTGCCTGCTGCAGAATTAAATTCATTCTCTCTCCACGCTTTTGCATTACTCAAAGTTTTAAAGAGTATTCTCCTTGTTTTTATATTCAGTGACTATTTGGTCCTTGGTTTTTTTCCCCACGAAACTCCAACAATAAAATGCAATGCTTTCACCTTTACAGTACATTAGGAGGGTAATGGGGGTGCTGTCAAGCAGGACAGCAAGGAAGACTAAAGAACGCATAATTATCATGAGCCTATAGAGAAGAAAATATCTTCACTAAGAAGGGAAGGTGCTAAATAGCTCCTAAACTGTTAAGCAGCATTTAGAGTAGGAATAAGCAATACAAGCAGCCCTTTCTGCCTCTATCCAATAACTGAAACTCCAGACAGAGTTCAGAGAGAAAGAAGTAATCTACTAGGTTTCAGCAATTTTCAAAGTACTGTATAAGCATGGCAAATTAGGCATATGATAACATGGTTACTCTGAAATCACTGGAAAAACCTCTTTCCTATGAAGTGAATACAGTGATTCAGCAACAAGAACTGCAAAACAGCCTCAACACCCTGATTTTCACAGACTGACATAAATATTCTTCCCTTTGTATTCAACTTCCACACAATCTATGCTGCAAAGAGGAAAGTCCCTAACATTAGGGTTTGGGGATATTTGTTTTTTCTACTCTAAAGTGTTGCTTGTAATGCATTTTGTCATTGTGTGTGTATAACATATACTTTCTTATCCACAAAATATATTTACACTCTGGTTTTTTTTATAATTTCAGCAGTTTAGTACTGTAGAGCCATTTTTTTTTTGTCCAAAGTATTATTTCTCATCTAGCAGGCTCTTGAGTTAAGGTGGCATATTTCTTCCAGAAAGGTACAAAATCATGCACTTGAATTCAGAACAATGGAAAACCCATTGTTTTTCAGCCATATTTTGGGGGTTGTTGCAGTGGCCTTCATTACTTACACTCTTCTTTATTTCCTGTCTGTATATACATATAATTTGCCTTCTTATGCCTACTTCAAGGTTTTTTAGTGAAGTACAATGACCTCACTCACTATTTGCTTGGTTTTGTTTCAAATTAAAGTCAAAATGTTGTTTCTGTAACAATTTTAACAGTTCTTTCTCACATTTCTTCAAATTTTCAAGAACTTTTTAAAACTTCTTTTCTTTGGTCACTGGAACTTAATACAGTGCTCCAGTACCTGTGTCATCAGTGGCTTCAACACAACAATAATGTTACTCTTCTCCTCTTGCACACAATGTTTCTTCTTCCAGCAGTTCTTTGGGAAACAGCTATGCTCTGGTGTTACGAAGCAGAGCGATGCAGGCTCCTCAGACAGGTGCAAAAGAGAACTCCTTTATTGAAAAAACCATGCCTTTTTAAGCAGTTAGGCTTTTATCAGTTACATACTTTTAAAATACAGCAAACATAACTCAACCAACCACATACAACATGACATGAACATGCGATGGTTATGTAACTTGTTTTTCCTACCTCTAATTTGGTGGAGTCATTCCCAGAGTCCTTTTCTACTTAGCCAAAGTAACAGAAGTGAGCCATGATTTTACAAGGGTAACAAGGCCGTCATTTTGTAATGTTTTACCTATCTGCAGCGCTCTGGAAGCTCTGCGATGCAGCAAAATAAGCAGCTTTAGTCTGCAAGAGGCAGTCGTTCTTTTGGAGATATGCCCTCTTGTTCATTGGTATATCATTGTGTATTTTGTGCCATGTTAAAATGGATTTAGACCCAGCTTACTTGGTGAGTCAGGTCACCTTTTATTACTGCCCAATATTTGCCATTATGGTTTTGTGCTTTTATATTTTCTTGTTTGATAACAATATGAATTATGAGACAAAATGTAAACCTCTTTGGACATTTCAGTGGTCATATTCTTCCGTGTCTACTTTTGATCCATGCAGAAACTGTTAAAAATACCCCTTTCAGAGAATTATTCCCAAGTGTCAAACAGTCAGTTAGCTAGTTCTTAAGCCACTTGACATGTACTATGTTGTTATGGTATATGCCTGATTTTCTAAAAAGAAATCTGAGGAGTTCATGTCATCACAATTTCTTTGTACAACAAACTGGTAGGTCTCTTGAAGACTGTAGTGAGACTTGTCCATCTAAGCCTGTTTTTCATAAAGCCACATTGATTGGTGCTATTTATTTTCCTGTTTCTTAATTAAGAGAATCCAATGCCATATTTTTCATTACTTTTATTGGGATTTAAGTCTGTTTAGTGTCTTATTTACAGAACAATTCTTAATTATGCCTTTTTGCTAACAAATTGTGATTTTCCTCATATTTTTCCTCATGTTTTTCTCTCCTAGTCAAGGCTTGTTCTTATTTCAGCTTTTGTAATTTCTCTTTTGAATCCTCAGATGTATACATTAGTAAGAGTTCAGTTCTTTATATGACATCAGGAACCTGATGAACCTAATCTGGTCATGATCTCTAGTTCCTCATCACTCACCAGCATGATGTTCATATTAATTCATCTTCACCAGTTATTAGGAGGTCCAAATTAGACTAACTGCTTTTTATATACAATATATTTTTAATTTTAAAGAATTGTCGGCATGTTTCAGAAACTCTGGTTGATTGATTGTGATTGTTTTGTTGTGGTTGGTTTTTTTTTCACTACTTAACTATAAAAATTTATCTCATAATTTGTCACCTCTTCCATCTGTCCCCTCCCCTACTTCCTATGTTAAATGCAAATACATCTGACAAAAGCATCCTGTCTATTTTTAATAGACTCCTACCCAGGCTTTTATAATGAGCAAATAATCCACATTTTACATAAATTAAAGGCACAAGGAAATTGTCACTGAAATTGATTACTTTCTGAAGCATTTTACCATTTATGTTGTATCCTCTGATGTAATTCAGCACTTCCTGATGTTTGACTGGGATTTAGGTTCCAGTATCCCTTAACCATGGATTTAATGATGTGTTTCTCTAATAAAAGCACAGCTGTAATGAAGACTACTCCTTTTTAAATATGAAGCTTCCACAGTGAATTTTTCCCAAGTCCAAGTACATTGCTTACCTTTTGCTTGTCATTATTAGTTGTGTTACACTGCATTGTTATGTAAAACACTTTGCAACCTTTACACTGCACCAAAGAGCAGGGATTGAGATTGCATAAACTGAAAGGAAGAGGCATCCTAACTGTTTTGAAACCATAGCAACTTTAGCAGCCTCAGGATAAAACCCCACAAATGCATACAGTACAATTCATATGGCAGTTGCAGTAAGTGGTTGACCTTTGCAGAGAATTAAAGGAAGGATCCTGAGTGAGATATAGACCATCTGAGTGAAGAGTATTTAAGAGTTCCAGATTGAGAACGGGAAACTTGGTGGACATCACTGGGTAACTGATCCAATACCAGGGTAGGTGACCAGAAGGTGAGAAGCCAGAACTAGGATGGGAAAAGGGCTAGAAAACCAAGATTTTTAGATGGCATGAGTTGAATAGACGATATTTGAGAAAAATGATGTTAATATTATAGTCAAGAACAATGAGATTTGGAAAATAATGAGAGACGTGCTTAGTGTAGAAGTAGACAGGTGAAGTGAGATTATTCATGTGAGGGGAGAGTAATAATTGCTGATTTTAGAGCATCCTTCTGCAGTGCAGGGAAAAGAAAGAGGCTGAAGCAGTCTGACAAATAGCTATGAATAGTCAGAAAGGCAGAGATGAGAAAGGTGGTTTTGCCTAGTGAGGAACAAAGCAAATTATGAAGGTCAGTCATAAACAAAGTTTTCTTGCCAGAGCAAAATATCAGTTAGAGATTACCTTGGAGGCCTGAGGAGAAAGGGTTGAGGTGATGTTGTCAATCTTGACAGAAAAAGAGGAGAATTAGGGAAGAGAATAAAATTATTTTTACAATGTAAATTCCTCATGGCAGAAATCTGTCTATTTTATTTTTCTGCAAAACATCGTGCATGTTAATGATTCTGTATCAATCATGTTCTGTGGACAGTAAGCCTTTAGTTGCAAATATAATCCAAAAAGGGGGGAAGATGAAACAGATTGAATAGGACAATGGGGTAGGGAAAACTTCTTTGGGACTATAGCTGAAAGTGTAACAGGAAATGAAAATAACCTGAAAGGGCTTGGTAAAAATAAAAAAAAAGAAAAAGAAAAGAAAAAATGTTAGGAGAAGAAAGAAAAACAATCAGAATGTATGGAAAGCAGCAATTAATTAAGTTGGTTTCTTTGTTCCACAATGCAAGAATGCAGAATTCTCATGCTGGACAATTAACATAGGTCCCCAACCACATCTCTGACTTCTGCCTAGGAAGGAGACTAGAAACAGAAAGTGATGGAAAGACAAAGAATGTTGCGTGGAAAAAGAGAAAATTAGCAGCTACATCAAGTAGGTGTAGTAGATCAAGATCTCTGAGTTTTTACTTTAATACCAGTCTGAGCCACAATGCAGCAGCCATCAGGCATCCAGCATCTGTTACCACACAAAAATATGATTAATGCAGCAAGTGCTACCACAAGTCATTACTTCATTACTAGGTTGGGTTGTAACCAAAAGACCAAATAGTTTCAGACTTTGAAGGGTCAATTCCAATGTACTATGCAAAACAACATGCCATCTTCTACCTGCCAAGCACCTAATGTGTCTCAGTGCTAGCCATGTGATGGATCATTTGTGTTACTCTGTACAGACAGGTCAGAAGGAATGCACCCGCCTGGATTGAAGAGCTAGGATCATTTGCTTTGTGTTCAGCTGGTGCCATGAATATTTTCCTTTGTCCAGGGAATGATTTCATAGCCATGAAATTATATGAAAAGCAACAGTTCTTAATATTCTGCCAGCAAAGTGAATACCAGAGGTGCAGCTCCATAGGTGACTCTGAATTATCACAGTTGCATCATCACTGCATTCTTTTCTGGCTGAGAACTACTACTGTTCTTCGTGTGGCTCAATAACGACATAGACTCCAGGTGTCAGAAGGCAAGAAGAAGCAAGTTTATTAAGAGCACAGCACCCCTTTTATAGTGTCTTACATGAAGTTAGACATAATTGGTCATTCTAAATTAACACCCATCACCTTCATTGCCTAGTTAGGAAACACCCAAGTGTAAACAATGTTCGGACAAACAAGAAGTAACAAACACCAGATGTGCTTTGCTTACATATTTTCTGTATCTTTCCCACAGCTTTTCTCATGGGAATTGCTCTCCCTGGGATGTCTGCAGCCATCCCAGGGAAAGTATCTCTGACCAGGTTCTCAGCATCCACACCTGTCAATATAATACCCGTGTTCTCAGCGAGAAGAATACTGCACTGGGAAGTGTTCACATGGGGAATAATTTTCCCGTGGAATAATTTTCAGTAATACTGGAAGGAAGGTATCTATTCACTGTACGTTACTGGGTTTTTCTTGGAATATAACAATCCTCCAATATGCTAGAAATGTACTGTTGTTACTTTTAAGCTGAAAAAGGATAATTAAACTGATTGCTCCTTAACCTGAAGCTGTTCTGTACCAGAAAATGGAGTCACAAAGCCTTTTAATGGCTATGTAGCTGACCAAGTCAATGTACCATAACTAAGCCTACATATTATCTCTCTAATTCCTGTTGTTTGAATTGTCAGAGCCATAGGGTAAATCCTGGGACAAAAGAGAAAGAAGTCACAGATTCCCATCTGGGACAGCTTCCTTGCTGTCCATTTTGTATCAGCAACCAAGGACTGATGAGGCAGGGACCAGGCCTACCATAATTCGCATGAAGAGCACACCAGAGTGTTAGGTATGGAGTATACTAAAGTAATTTCAGTCACATGCAAAAAGGCAACTTCCATAAGTTCAGTTGGGCAGACTGCCTTGGCAGTTATGCACCATTCCAGCTGAAAAGTGAGTCATTTTGTGAGTCTAAGGATACAGAAATTGCCATATTGCATTGGTTCAGGAATCCATCTAACATAATGTCCAGTCTCCAGCATTGACCTCCTTCAGAAAATGATGTCTGACAGTAATCTCACTGATAAATTTTTCTTGCAAGAACTGGCTGCTGGATAAGGCCCTAAACACAGAATGTACAAACGGATGAAGCTGTGTAAATGGACGTAATGGAAAAAAATAGTGGAGTTGCTCAAGGATGTCTTGTCGTCGTAAGTGGACAAGCTTTACTTCAAGATGTATCTTTATTAGTGAATTCTTTGTGTTTCTGACGTACAACAACCCAGAACATTGAATAATAGAGGAACGCTGAAGAGGCAGAATCAGGAATAGGTTTCATAGCAGAGCCAGTTGCCCAGTTGAGGGTATAGAGAAGAGACCAGGAAGGAAAAATCACAGTAACCAGTAAGTGCTGTAAACAGAAGGAACATAAGCAAGACAAAAATAAACGTCTGAGATACACAGTTTTGTTGCTCCAATATGCAGACAGCACTATCAGATCCTGCAGATAGCCCCTAGGCTACTGTTTAAGTAGAAGCATCAATTGCTTTGCAATAATTTGCAACATCTTTTTAAACTGTTTTGTAGGTTGTAAACCTCTCCCCAGCACCAGCTGCCACAGGGGTGGACAGTTCTTTTCAGTAAGTTTAGATAAGTGAGCTTTCCATTTAATCCAGTGGCTGCACCAAGAAGAACAAAATATGAAAAGGCAAGAAAAAACAATTGTTTTATGAAGGTTTGATGCCTGCCATTCAGTCTAGAGTAGCAGCAGCAGGATAAATGAGTTTATGGTTTGGATAACACATGAGATATGCAATACAGTGAATACTATAATATAAGAAGGCTAGAAAGCTCATCAAAACCAAGTACCCTGTAGCCTCCCAGAATAATTATTAACACTTCACTTTGTCCTGATTATAGAGGAACTGTCTATTATTCTGATAGCTGTCTTGTATATATGGATATCGTTCTGATCAACAGATACATGCTGTACAGAAATCTGTGTGCCAACAATATCTAGTTGGAGAACACCCTTAATTAAAACTTTGATATTGAATAAGGTCAGTTCTGAAAAGAAAAAACGAAACCTAAACAATATTAAAAATTTTGTAAACTGTTGCATCAAAACTTGCTATTTTTGCTAATGTTTAATCAACTGTTTTTCTTCTCTTACTGAATATACTAAGTAGTTTATATTACATAATTGTGAAAATGATAATTACAGGTATATTTCAGAGGTTTGCATTCAGAGTACACTCAAAGCAAGTAATTGTTGCAAGAGATTATTTTCTTACTCCTTGCCCTATCCCTGCCCAGAACTGTATAACTGAGCACTTCACCAGAGGATAAAATTTGTTGTAGTTAAATACAAGATAATAAGATATAAAACTCTAAATTATATACAAATTATAAAACATTCTAAATTAAATGTAACATGAAAATGTTTAGAAATCACCTCAGGTAACTTAAAGAACATGTACTTAAAGCACAGTGCAGGAAAAAAAAAAATGGGAATAAATGAAGAACCATTTAACCAAAGGAAAAGGAATTTTTATATAATGTATTGAGAAAGAAGTTTGGCTTCAGGAGAAACAAGGATTCTTTTTTTCTTCATAATTGACATCTTTAGGGATCCATCCAGAATGTTGCTTAATATCCATAATATAGAAGTAGTCTATTTAAACTCAGTGGAGATGTGGGGGTTTGTATGTTCTTATATCCAGGACATGTGCTTAGTAACTTTACCGATAACCTTAGTAATTAGAGACAGAGTAGCCAAATTTTTACTTGGCAATGTGTATTGAATTGATGTCCTGAGAAAACACAGGCCTTAATTCTGGAGGCATTAAATATGGGGCTGGAATCAAGAACAGTCTTTTTCTTCCCCAACATTATAAAATTCCATCTGTAGTTCGAGAGAAATATCCTCACCTGAACTTGGCTTTATGTAACTGTCCATGCTCATTTACCTGGTTTTCTAACTGTCTTCAATGGGTCTCCATTAGCGGCTGTTTCAAGTTGGATTTGTTTGGGATTTTTAAAGCAAGGCATTTAGAAAGGAAAGCACTCAGCCTTAAATGTCTAAATGCTCAGTTTAAATACCTGTTGACTGTTGCAGAGGCAGTGCCAAGGCAAAATTAAGTTCACCTCATTTCTGATGACTTGGAAGCAAGTAATCTTTAATTTGCTAGTATGAGAGAGGATGTTTGTTAGGCAGGGATACTGGAGTCACCTTCTTTGGGCTTGCCTTGACCACAGCATGAATACTGCCTTTGAAAGAAGGCATCAGCAGATCTGCCGTGTGATTGTTTTCATCCACTTTGTGTAATGGTGTGGGTAAACTGAGGCAATTCTTCCTCTCAAAGGTAGACATAAATCTCATTAATTAGCCGGTGTGCCTGTGTGTGAGAAAAGTATTCTTTTCTAATGTCTCAGCAAGTGACATCTCACTGCAGACTGTTCAAAATGTTCAAAGCTGAATGTTTTCACTCCTATTTGCTGTATTTCTTAAGCAAGTAAGAGAGGAAGGCTCTGTTTTAGTGAGTGAACATTGTACTTTAGATTGTCGCTGACCTTGCTGGTGCTGTGACCCTGTCAGGAGGGACAAGTAGCAGTAGGAATGACTGACTGATGGATAATGTTTGAGATTTCAGTACTCTTCTAGGTGACATCACAGGAGGACCCAGGCCTGAAAACCATTCTGCTTGCTGAGATTAAACAGCAAGAGCAGAGTGGTGGGCCTGATCCTACAGAAAAGTAGCTTACTGCAGCAGGGGGGAGAGCAGATCTGAAGGGGAGAAGAGAACATGAGGGTGTACAGATCCTGAGGAACTTTAGCTACAGTGACAACACACTGACTGGCAGGCTTTAGGCTGTTGAATCCTGTCTCCAAAAGTATTTGGAGAGCCTCTCACTTTCTGCACACTACTAAGTTTAGGTAATTCATAGTAACTCCTATGTCAAAGATGAGTAGTTGTTTATTTCTCTAGGGGAGAGATCTAAGGGCAACAGCATGCAATTTTCTAATCAATGACTGTAAGTTAAGAGTGGTATTTGGTGAATTGTGAAAAGGAATTCTGGAAATTAAAAAAAATAAAAGTTGTAAAATCTCAGTTAGCACATCAGGTCAAAATTAAATTGTTTTTCGGAGCGGTTGGCTGTACCACTTCATGGGAGAAACTATTCTGCTAGTACATAAGTGAGCTGCTGAATTTGCAAACATTTTTTTCCTATGAATGGGCTACAGGAGATTTTTACTGACAAGTTGTTATGACTATTTTAATTCACATATGACCCATTGTCTAAAGGACAGTCAAAATTATGAACTGTTCGTAAATTTACTGACATTTTTGGCAACACTGTCACGGGAGTAAACATTTAATTTGATTCTCATTTCTTAAAATAGCAGTATTGCTACTACTGCAAAAATGCAAAGCTTCCTGTTGTAGAAATTTATTTCAGGTCTCTGCATATTAGTCCTTCAGCCTTGCTTATGTGCATTTGTGACAAATGAAAGTAGTCATATTAAATCTCCATTTAGTGTGAAAAGGAAAGCAACAAATTCATACAATGCACCGCTTTCTGATTAAAGTTCTTATAAAGCCCTACGCCCAATTCTAAGAAATCATATCTGTCCATGGTCTTTCTCTAAATGATTTTTTAATGTAGTTGTCTGCCCCAGCTACTCATGATACATGTGAGGCATAAAGAACAATCTTGTAACAGAGGAACCTTATAAGTTCTTACAGTCCTTACTCAGGCAAATTTCCCTCAGTGAATAGGAATTATGCTCAAGTGATAATTGCATCATCTGGCTCAAGGTTTGAGTATTTAGAAACCTTTCCATTCATCATGCTAAAAATGATGTTAGAATGCCATGGAGTGATATTCACAGTATTCTGCCCTGTTGTTCACTTCCTCATATTCAGTTTGTTTTCTCACATACAGGTACTAATCACTTAATGACAGAAAAAAAAAATCTTAGGGGCTGCAATAAGTTGAAGTGGGAATACCCCTTGTGATCTTTTAATTTTTATATGCTGATTTTTGCTCTGAAGCAGGTGGAGGAACTCTGAGTTCACCAGTTGTTGGTTATATGTACAGAATCTGTTAAACGCCTAATTTTCAGGGACACTATCAAGGTTCTTTTTGTTGGGTTTGCCTAACTCTGGCCTCTTTTGATGCTGTCCTAGGGTGACTTTATGATGCTTGTATCCCCAACCATCTGTTCTGTTTATTCTGGATATTAGGTTCTGCACCTTTAAGACTGGTTCCGAGAGCAAAGCGGGGGAGAAGTTTGTTTTCAGAAACTGCGCTCACTCCCCTGCATTCCTTCTCCTGGACTGTGGTGTCTGCAGCACAGACAGACAGCAGGACAGAGCTCTCCTTTGCTTTTAGTTAGTTTTTTTAGCGAGCTGAGGCAGAGAAGTTCCCCGGACTGTGGCTTTTCTTTTTTTTGGAACGGATTGGCCCTGCTCTGGACTGAACACCCAGAAAAACACCAGGAACTCACGCCTGTGGCCCACTGGGGCCTGGGACGCAGCATTTTCCAGCACCGGAGAGACCGATAGGAGACTGAGCAAACTGAGCTACACCCCATGACAAAGACTTTCTGAATTTTCCACCTCTTCAGAACAGCAAGAGGTTTTATTGTTAAATATTACTCATTTTTTATGCTTGTGAATACTTTGCTTGTTAAATAAACAGTTTTTTTCCCCACTTTTCTCCAAGGAAATCTTTTCCCCAAGGAAGTCTTTTCCCAAACCAGTAGGGGGAGGGGCCCCTTGAATATGCTTTCTAGAGGGACCCCTTTGGAAGTTTCCTCCCAAATTTGCCCTAAACCAGGACAGATGCCAAACAAATAATACCCCTATATTGCTTGTTGCTCACAGCACATGTTTATTTTAATGGCTCTCACTATAGCCTACTAGACCCTTCCCTTCTGTCTTGCAAAGTCCATGCCTGTTGGTTCCTCGATTCTTTAGAAAATCCAGTTTGGGATTTATTTGCATAATTCATGGTGTAGAGTTTTAGGATTGTCTTGAGGACTCCTGAAGCGCAGTCACAGAAGAAAGGGAGGTATTGAAAAAGATAAATCATCATGATCAGAACATATATGTCATTTCATGGTGTTTTGCCATAAACCTGGAGTTCATCACAGGAGATTAGAGGGGGACATACACATAGTATCAGGGCCAAGTAATGACTGGAGAGAGCTGTAAGATTGCTGGAGTGGCAGGTTAATGTAAATTTCATGAAGAAAATGTTAACCTTGAGCAACTGAATACAGTTCAGTTCAGTCAATATATTAAGGTTCAAAAAATTCTGAAAACAGAAATCCACATCATATGTGAGTTATGAAGCAAGATTGGGGATGAGATGGGATGGCATGTGCAGATGAAGGGGAAAGGTACCCAACCACTTAGGAAACAGGCTTGGCATAAGACTCTAATGACAGGGAAAAGTGATGGTATTTTGTGTTACATGGATCTGCAAACTGTAGAATTGACAGACAGCTAAGCAGAAGAATTAATTCAGTCAGAGAAGTGTTGTTCATGTCACAATAGCAAAGCTATTATCATGATCATAATACTGCAGAAAACAGCAAAAGAAAGAAATTGGAGGTGAGAGGACAAATTTCTGGGAGGAAAAGTTGGCTTAGAAATGGGTTTAAGTTACATAAACATCAGTATTAAAAATAACATATAAGAACCAGGCAGGCAAGGAAGACTGTAGTAGAAATGCCATTAGTGTATGATTAAAGCAATAGTGAGAAGAAAGTTTTTCTAATATCCTATATAAGGATAGAGCAGCTTACTACTGTTTTCTCCTCCAGTATATAATTATACAACAACTGAAAGACCAAAAACCACAGAAGAGTCCTCAAGCAGATGAGAATAAAATTTAGTTCATTGTGTCCTTGTAAAACTGAAACATTCAATAACATGGAAAAGAGCATAGATTTTTTTAAAAAAAATTCAACTCAGTGGACAGCTTTCAAACTGCAGTTGCCAAAATTGAGATGAGTTCAACTGCTTTTCACTTATATGGTTCAGTTTCATATAATGAGAGTTGTAAAGGTGGTGTCTGATGGTCACTAGAAAATCCGCACAGGGATCCCTGAGGAACCACAGAATGAAAGGAAACAGAGGGGGAAAAATATAAACAAAAGAAAATTTAAAAGGTGTTTTTTTGTGAAAAGGAGCCTGTTCAGTGTATGAAGAAAGAAGCAAGTTAAAGTGCCATAGGTGACCTAACTGATCTTCAGTAGGTGTGAAGGCTCACATAGCATCTTGTCTTCTTCACAAAATATGTAGCATTTGTTATGGTGTTCTGTGCAATTAACAAATGTTCCTCAGCTCATTGAGGGGAGCAATGCACTTATGGAACTGAAATTCTGTGTTTCACCACACCTGGAAGTAGTGCTTGACAATCTGTGTTGCTTCCAGACAATTGAAGAGAGCAGCTGCCTGTGTGATATCCACAGGGATCTAACAATGCTCTCTGCTCCTGCCTGAGAGATAAAGGACTCACTGCCTCCTCAGTTTCTGTGCTAGATGTAGCAAAAAAAAAAAAAAAAAAAAAAAA
>VZSE01009831.1:0-132057 GCA_013398275.1 Promerops cafer | reverse complement strand
AAAAAAAAAAAAAAAAAAAAGAACTTGTGTAATTTCTAAGAGCTGTGGGTAGTAAAGAAGCGTGTTACTTCTCAGGTGAAAGCATGGCAGATTGGTAACAACCTGCTATGAATTAGTATATATTGGGGGAAGTAAAGTGTGGTTATCGTGACAGTTGACAGTTCTCAGTATACTATCAGTGTTCTGTTGTCCTGTTCAGCTAAATGTAATCTATTAATATTTCAGTGAACAAGGCCCCTTGCAAAACCCAGCTGGTTTAATATAATCAGCCATTTTGCATAATAAACACAGGCTCTCCTAGACACAGCCCAACTCTGTTTTACAATTACTTTTATCTGCATACTGGGACTGATCTTTTAGTTCTGCTTCCCACGTTAGAGATGTAGAATACTCCATGTTTTACACTGCAGCATGCATGCAGAATAATGTCCACATTTCAATATGGCTAGACAAGCAATGTACAGTCAAACACAGTGCTCTAAGCAAACTTATTTTAATGACAAGCTTTCTATTCAAATTCTAATTATTGCCGTTGTCATCTGACCTCAAACTTCAAAAGTCAAATTTTGTTGCTACTGGAACTTTGGAGTGAAAAAACATCCTGAAGAAAAACTTAGCTTTGTATAAGAATGTTTTTTCTCTTTTTTTCCCTTCACTGTCCTTCTTCTATCTTCTTGAAATTTCCTCTAATTTTATCAAAACGGAGTTATTCTGGCTAACAGTTTGAAACACATCGTATTTTGCATGCCCTGAAAAACCAGTCAGGCCAAAAGTACCAGAAGTTCCTAAAATTGATCCGTTTCAAACATCACCATTGGCTTTTGAATATCACAGGAGAGCCAGGTGCTCTCAGGGTTTGGATTAACTAATTACTTTCAACTTGTAAACCTCTTGTGTTATTTTAAATAATTATGTGATTCACTACTCTGTGAGCTGAATTCTGTACACTTAAAATGGGTATTATCCTGTGTGGCTGGAAGCAAACTAGCTTGTGTTCTTGCAGCGGCCAGGCCTGGAAATAGCTCTCCCAAGTTGCAGATGGAGAGTACATAAAGCATTTTGAAACCTTTTCTTTTGTTTTGAGCTATCATTTATTTTTATCTGCTCTTCACAGTTAAAACTGATCTTTTTCATGAAACATTTTGAATTCCCCGTCTGAGATGCCATTCGTGCAGATAGTTTCACGGAAGTCACCACATTTGCTTGTGCAGGGAAATTAGACTTGTGTGAAATGTTACTCTATACCAATTTAGCACAGAATTTCAGGATGTTTTCACCCAAGAGTGATTATAAATATTTTAAAAGGTCATTTTTCTAGATAAAAGGAGGTATTATGTCAATCAGTTAACATACTTAAACCACCCTGCTCAGCAATATGTTTAATGAAAACTAATTTAGAAAATGCTCTCATTCTGTCACCAAATGGTTCCTGATTCTCTTCCTGTAAACACAGAGATAGTTCTCATAGGGCTAGTCTTTAGAGGAGGTTTAATTATTTGTGTAATTGACCCTGAGATCCCTTTGTGGAAAGCACTGAATAAACATGTGAGTATTGTCTTTATCTAAATTCAGAAGAGGAAAACTCCACTTAAACTTACCTTTAACACAAAATTGTTTTATTTGAGGAAGCATCCTTCGGGTGGCATCCCATTTCAAGCCAGCTGAAACTTTATAGGATAGGTGTAATTTAACTTCAATTAATTTAGATGTTTAATTTTTTTAAAGGGCATTATTTGCTATATTTTTACCTGAATAAGGCACATATAAATCATATTCACAGTAAATTGATGCATAATTTCAGTATTAACATTATTCCAGTGATGCATAGCTAGTAATTATAACAAAGAAGTGTGGTGGCGGGGTTTTCATATATTATTTCTAAACATTGTATCATGTTGTTTTTTTAAGGACTCCATATGAGTTGCAGAGATTTAACCATGATTCAATTACATTGTTGTGTAGATTTTCTTGCTATGATTTAGTTACACCTTTGTTCATTCAGACATTTCTTCTGCATGTATGTTTTCAAACCATTCTCACTGTAGCAGCAACTTTTCAACTACTCTGTGTGAGAAAGCAATCTTTAAAATTGTCCTCAGTCTATAGTACTTAAGAAAGGGAAGAATTACATGAAGAAGAACCTCAAAGATGAAGGCCAGGCTTGAAGCATAGTTTCATTAATACTGGATGGCAGGAAGGGACCCAAGTCCTAGATAATGAGGAAGGAGTTGCAATTTTTTTAAAGCTATCTGGTGACAGGGAAAACAAAAATGACATTCAGCTGACGAATGAATATAGTTTGACCTAGCCTTTTGACCCTTGACAATCAATCTTACCTGCTACTTCATAAAGAATTATAGCTGTGCCACTCACATTTGACTCTGGATCTTTTCCTTCCTTCCTTCCTTCCTTCCTTCCTTCCTTCCTTCTTCCTTTTTTTTGTGTACATAGGCCAAGCCTGTGCACCTTCCTAATGTAAGTGTTCTGTGTGCTGTGTGNTACCTGCTACTTCATAAAGAATTATAGCTGTGCCACTCACATTTGACTCTGGATCTTTTCCTTCCTTCCTTCCTTCCTTCCTTCCTTCCTTCCTTCCTTCCTTCCTTCCTTCTTCCTTTTTTTTGTGTACATAGGCCAAGCCTGTGCACCTTCCTAATGTAAGTGTTCTGTGTGCTGTGTGGTGTCCCTGGCACAGAGACATGTGGAACAGCTGGTGGTGGTACCTAATGCTCCACAGGGCCATTCTGGAATGTCAGTCAAGTTGGTCACTGGACTGTGCAAGGCAGAACAGATTGGGTCTGTCTGAGAACACTCAGCAGGCTCCTGTCATCTTGTGTCCTGTAGAAAAGAAAATAATGAAATCGTTAAATACAAGCTGGCTTTGCTTAATAAGAGTGACAATGCAATAAAGATGATATTTGATCTCATGTAGGAGCTATGAAAAAGAAACTAAGAATTTTGGACTTGTTATAGTATTTTATTTGTTTTCATTTTGACTGTTTTATTTGAATTTTTATTGCTGTATACTCTACTAAGAATTTGCATACCTTCCTGATTGGAAGGGACAGGAATTCTAGACAGTGGATGTCTGCTGTCTGTTATCTATTAAGGGTGACAAAGCAAGCACTGAGCAGCATTAGTGGCAAAACTAAAGCAAAGTCATATCCAAAAGACATAGAGCTCTTAGAACTATGTAAGTAAAGGCTACATTTTCCTCAGTGTTTCAGAAATGCAAATTCCATGACACTGTCCTCATTGCTCTGTGAAACCTGGAGAAGAGTTTGGTCTTATTGTCCTCATCAGCTGTGTTGATTTGTATATTTTTATTTGCAGCATTTTAGTTTTGAGATACTAAAGGTAAGGCCACTCAGCAAGTACATCTTGTAATCCATCAGCTGCAAGAGGTAACCATTGGAGGTTTTTAACTTTTAAGGGTAAGAGGATGTCTGTTGGAAAAGAAGGTGTCTGTGAGGGTTTGGTGTTTGGTCTTTTTTTTTTTTCTCCCAGTGCCAGTGATTTCTGTGGAGATACTAGAAGGAAATAATGGTTGATTTTTTTTTTTTTTTTTGTAAGTTGCATACTGTAAAATTTTAAAGGCACATCCTTGGTACATACTTACGTTATTGAACACTCAAAGCTGTAGGCAGCTGACGGACAAGCCTTCCCTTTTTTTATTGTGGTGTGAATGCATTTTTGCGCTGTCGTGTAAAGACAAAAGCGCTGCCTTGATTTGTCTTGTGCCTTTTTAGACTCGGAAGAAAATGATGCAAAATATGGACAGGACAAGTCACAGGCCTGCCTTTCTCTGGATTTTTCATGATCATGAGTGGCTGTAGCCAGCTGGGCTGGACCTTGTCTCGGCTGCCTTTGTATATTTTGCTCTTCAAAAGTAAGCGCTAAGAAGAGTAGTTGTTTTCTCCTATTCTGAGCTCAGATAAGGAGAGCCTTACACAGCCTATATAGTTTTTGTGTTTGGAGAGTATTTCCAAAACACCTTTGTGGCTGCTCTCTCTTTGGCCTTTTGACGTTTGCTATGTGTTCTCTTAGGACAAAATGGCTGAATATTCCCTGCACAGGCTTTATAATGCATGAGGGTCTTTCTGGCATGTACAAATGTCATACCTATATGTCAACATTTTAAAATCTACTCAGATTTCTTGGTTTATTAGTATGATTACTTGTACTATATTCAGAAATGAAGTATGTCTTAGCATTGCTGGTCCTGAGAGCATGAAAAACATTTTACAAGGGTTTAGGAAGAGGGAAGGGGACTGTTGCACAAAAGAGGGAGAGAAGTCTCCATTTCCCATTCGTCCTTCTGTAATTTGGGAGGCAGTAGTCATTGGTGTAAGAAGGAAGGAGGCTTACACCATGGGTCAAATTTCATAAGCATAGAAGTTTAGGCACAAAGCAGCACAGTCTTATTAGCAGAGGAAGTGAGGTCAGTAGTCTTCAGCTTCTTAACAAGATGATAGAATTTATGAAGCATCACAGCAGCAGGATGTGGTTGCCTGCAAACAATTCATATAACAAGCCCACTGGGGTCCTATTGTTATCACCCTTGAATTTGTTTTCCTTCCTTTATTTTCTTTTGTCATCCTCCTGTTTCTCTGGCCTAGCTTCCTGCACTGGAGAAATCACTTTATTATCATTGATGCCTTGTTGGTGACATTTTCTTTTGGATTTTTTTATTGTCACTTTCATTAGCTAGTTTAGTTTAGCTAGTTCCATTTGTGTGTCTCTGATTATAGAGGTGCTCATAGAGGTGTCCAATGATATCTAAGTATTAATCTTCCAGAAAATCTGGGACTGGTGTTCATTCCAAGGTATCCTTTCAATCCAGTGTTAGATAAGTGCCTAAAATGTGCCTAAGCTGAGAGTTCATCTTAAAAGACATCCTGCTTGTTGTAGATCTCAAAAAGTTCCATGAGCTGCTTGTGCCCGTTGGCCGCACAAGCGCAGGGCAGGGGTTTTCCCTCTGTTGTGAGGCAGGGGTGGTTTAAAAGAGGCCTTTAGGGAGCATGGCGACCCAGAGCGCGGAGAACAGGAGAGGGCAAACAGGAGCATGGCACAGCAGTTTGCACGGCATGGCAGTTTGCGCGGCAGTCCGTGCAGGCAGGGGAAGCAGGCAGGGCAAGCAGGCAGGGTTGAAGGTTTTTTTAGTTTGCTGTTCTATTGGTTGTTTTTCTTTATTTTTTTAGTAATGTTTTTTACACTATCCAAAATTGCAGTTAGTAAAAGTGTGTGTAGCCAGGTAGAACCCTCCAAGAAGGATGTGTCTGTTCAGACCCATTCCTGTGCAGAGTGCTTGAGCTTATCAGTGGCACCAGGGGGAGTTGCAGAAGAAGCCTGCACGCGGCATGAACAAGTGAATGATCTCCTTTCACTGGTGGCCGAGCTTAGGGAGGAAGTTGAGAGACTGAGGAGTATTAGGGAAAGTGAAAGGGAAATAGACTGGTGGAGTTCCACCCTTCCATCCTTGAGGGAGGCCCACCAGGAGTCAGAGGACTCCCATGCCTCCCACTCTCAAGCAATAGGAGGACAACTGGTGGATGAAGGGGAGTGGAAATTAACCTCCCTACTGCGGGAGGTAATGGAAATTCCTCCCGACCCCATCACCTACCCAGGTACCACTTCAGAATAGGTATGAGGCCCTGGATCTAGAGGGTCAGCCAGATCATGTAGAAGAAAATGATCTGCCCAGTGAGCCTCCCAGTTATACTTCATTGGTCAGACGGATTATTACCTCTAACATCAAAAAGAAAAGAAGGGTAGTCATGGTGGGTGACTCCCTTCTGAGGGGAACAGAGGGCCCCATTTGTTGACCAGACCCATCCCACAGGGAGGTCTGCTGCCTCCCTGGGGCCCGGGTGCAAGATATTACTGAGAATCTCCCTGGGCTGATTCAGCCCTCTGATTATTACCCACTGCTGATACACTAGGCTGGCAGTGACGAGATTGAAAAGAGAAGTGTCAGGGCAATAAAAAAGGACTTTAGAGCATTGGATCGAGTGGTTGATTGGGCAGGAGTACAGGTAGTGTTCTGTTCGGTCCCTTTAGTGGCGGAGGAGTATGATGAAAGGAATGGGAGAGCCCACATTATCAACAAGTGGCTCAAGGGTTGGTGTCATCAGCAGAATTTTGGGTTCTTTGATTATGGGGCAAATTTTTCAGCACCTGGCCTGTTGGAACTGGATGGGCTCCATTTCTCTGGAAAGGGCAGTAGGTTTTTAGGTTACGAACTGGCGGAACTCATTGAGAAGGCTTTAAACTAGGTCTGAAGGGGGAGGGGAATGCATCTGGGCTGTCTGGAAGCAGGCTCAAGAGTGGCAAGCCTGATTTAGGGGTGAAATCAGTAGCCCAGCTGAGATGCATGTATACCAGTGCACGCAGCATGGGTAATAAACAAGAAGAGCTGGAGGCCATGGTGCAACAGCAGAACTATGATGTAGTTGCCATCACAGAAGTGTGGTGGGATGACTTACATAGTTGGGGCACTGCACTGGATGGCTACAAGCTCTTCAGAAAAGATAGGAAAGGGAGAAGGGGTGGAGGGGTGGCCCTTTATATTAGGGAGGCTTTTGATGCCATAGATACTAAACCTAGTGATGATGAAGTTGAATGCTTATGGGTAAGAATTAAGGGGAAGGCCAACAAGGCTGACATCCTACTGGGAGTCCATTATTGTCCACCCAACCAGGAAGAAGAGGTGGACAACCTATTTTATAAGCAGCTGGAGAATGTTTCAGGAGCACCAGCCCTTGTTCTTGTCGGCGACTTTAACCTACCAGACATCTGCTGGGAACTTAATACAGCAGGAAAGAGACAGTCCAGGAAGGTTTTTAAAGTGTATTGCGGACAACTTCTTGTTGCAGCTGGTGAGGTAGCCCACCAGGGGAAGGACTATGTTTACAAATAGAGATGGAGAGAGACTACTGGTGGGAGATACATTAGTTGGAGGCCACTTGGGGCATAGCGATCATGAAATTGTAGAGTTCTCAATATTTGGTGAAGTTAGGAGCAACATCAATAAGACATTTACATTAGACTTTCGCAGGGCAGACTTTGACCTATTTAGGAGACTTATTCAGGGAGTTCCTTGGGAAGTAGTTTTTAAAAACAAAGGAGTCCAGGAAAGGTGGGCGTGCTTCAAAACAGAGATCTCAAGGGCACAGGAACAGACTGTCCCTGTGTGCTGAAAAATGAGTTGATGAGGCAAACATCCCGCCTGGATGGGTACCGAGGTTTTGAAAGAATTTAGGAATAAAAAGAGGATGTATCATTTTTGGAAGGAGGGTCAGGTCTCTCAGGAAGTATTTAAGGGGGCTTCTAGGGCATCTAGGAAGAAAATACGGGAGGCCAAAGCTCAATTTGAACTTAATTTGGCAACCTCTGTAAAGGATAATAAAAAAATCTTTTCACAAATATATTAATGGTAAAAGGAAGGATGAGACCAACCTTTGTTGTCTATTGGATGCGGGAGGGAACTTAGTAACTGCAGATGAGGAGAAGGTGGAAGTGTTTAACGCCTTCTTTGCCTCAGTCTTTAAGTGGGAAGATGGCTTGTCCTCAGGACAACTGTCATACTGGGTTGGTGGATGGTGTCAGGGAACAGAATGGTCCCCTGTTATCCAGGACGAGGCAGTCAGAGACCTGCTGACCTGCTTGGATGTTCATAAATCTATGGGACCAGGTGGGATTCATTACAGGGCGATGAGGGAGCTGGCAGATGAGCTTGTGAAGCTGCTCTCCATCATTTACCAACAGCACTGGCTCACTGGTGAGGTTCCAGATGACTTGAAGCTGGCCAGTGTGACTCCCATTCACAAAAAGGGTAGAAAGGAGGATCCTGGTAATTACAGACCAGTTAGCCTGACCTCAGTACCTGGTAAGATAATGGAGCAGTTTATACTGAGTGCCATCACACAGCACTTACAGGATGGCCAGGGTATCAGACCCAGCCAGCACGGTTTTGGGGTAGGGGGGAGGGGTAGGTCGTGTTTGACCAACCTGATCTCCTTTTATGACCAGGTGACCTGCCTGGTGGATGCAGGAAAGGCTGTGGGTGTTGTCTCTTTGGACTTCAGCAAGGCCTTGGACACTGTCTCCCACAGCATACTCCTGGAAAAGCTGGCAGCCCACGGCTTGGACAGGAGCACTCTTTGCTGGGTTAGGAACTGGCTGGATGGCCGGGCCCAGACAGTGGTAGTGAATGGTGCTGCATCCAGCTGGTGGCCAGTGACCACTGGTGTCCCTCAGGGGTCTGTGCTGGAGCCGGTTCTGTTCAATATTGATGACATGGATGAGGGTATTGAGTCCTTCATTAGTAAATTTGCAGATGATATCAAGCTGGGAGCATGTGTTGATCTGTTGGAAGGTAGGAGGGCTCTGCAAAGAGACCTGGAACGGTTGGATGGATGAGCGGATTCCAATAAGATGACATTTAATAAGTCCAAGTGCCGAGTCCTGCGTTTTGGCCACAATAACCCCCGCAGTGTTATAGGCTGGGGATGGTGTGGCTGGACAGTGCCCAGGTGGAAAGGGATCCGAGGGTACTGGTCGATAGCCAACTGATCATGAGCCAGCAGTGTGCCCTGGTGGCCAAGAAGGCCAATGGCATCCTGGCCTGTATCAGGAATAGTGTGGCCAGCAGGAGCAGGGAGGTCATTCTTCCCCTGTGCTCGGCACTGGTGAGGCCGCACCTTGAGTGCTGTGTCCAGTTCTGGGCCCCTCAGTTTAGGAAAGACATTGAGATGCTTGAGCGTGTCCAGAGGAGGGCAATCAGGCTGGTGAGGGGCTTGGAACACAAGCCCTGTGAAGAACGGCTGAGGGAGATGGGGTTGTTTAGCCTGGAGAAAAGGAGACTCAGAGGTGACCTTATCACTCTCTACAACTTCCTGAAAAGTGGTTGTCATCACTTGGGGGTTGGTCTCTTTCTCCAGGCAGCAACTGACAGAAGGGGAGGACACAGTCTTAAGCTGTGCCAAGGGAAATATAGGGTGGATATTAGGAAGAAGTTTTTTACAGAAAGGGTGATAAAGTATTGGAATGGTCTGCCCAAGGAGATGGTGGATTCACCATTCCTGGATGTGTTTAAAAAGAGACTGGATGTGGTGCTCAGTGCCATGGTTTAGTTGAGGTGTTAGGGTTGGGTTAGACTCGATGATCTTGGAGTTCTCTTCCAACGTAGTGATTCTGTGATTCTGTGAATAAAAGTATTACCCAGACATTATCAAAAAAGTAAGAACAAACAATGGGTGCTTTTAAATAATCTATCTCTCATTAACACCATGTAGGTGGTAGCTCTACAACAATCTTTTCCATGGGGAAATAAAATTTTGTGTCTTTGACCCCCTTCTTTTTGAGGATTTTAGCACATATTGTGGTACTTCACTAACTTAGCTTCCTGCGGTGAGGGAAGTGAAGTTTATTATCCCTCTTTTACTTTTATAGAACAGGGAAGTGAGGCAGTGAGATTAACTGCTTTGCCCAAGGTGGTGCAGGTGTGGTAGGTTCAGAAACAGGAAGTGGATTCCCAGGTGCTGATTTTCATGTGTAAGACAGTCAGTCCTAAGTCCTTGTTTCTGATCTGACTTGTTCTGTCATACAGGATGTTTTTAAAATTTTTTTTCCTAATTAGGAAAGCTGTGCTTTATATCATGGAGGCACAGCATCTAGATGGGAATAGTATGTGTCAGTAGAGTTATAATTATTTATAACTGCTTTCCTTGTTTGATGGTTTGATTGTTATTTATTTTATTTTTCTACCCAAAGGTTTGATCACTTAAACAGCCTGGAATCAAACATTTGGCAGTGTTTACAAATTATGAAAGTGGTTTCTGATTAAAGTGTTCTGTGGGAAAATTAAAGTTGCAGATCAGTACGTAAGCCAATGGCATTCTTCTGAATTTCAGTAGGAGAGATCTTCTCTGTGGCATGTGCTCTGCATTCGTACCCATGCTGGCATAAGTTGCAGGTGATGGCTCGCACATTTTCCCCGTGGTCTTCTCAGGGCTATTGACAAGGGGAACATTGAGTCCTCTCAGTCAAGTGAGATGCAGGTCTGCAAGACACCCATTAGACAGTACACAACAAAAAGACTACTCCCAATTGCAGCTGAAAAAAGTGACAAACTCATGCAGACATCTAAAGCTTATCTGTTTTGCAGATATATTGTGATCAAGTCTGAAAGTCATTGTGACATCAGTTAAACCAGCAAAGTTCCTAGCTGAAGCTATTTTGCATGGATTCAGATGTCATTTCACTGTGAGAGATGATTAAGAGGTGCTAGAATTAATCTATTTAAGAATACTACTGCATAGAAAAAAGAAAGGAAATTACTTCTGGTTTTGTTTGTACTGGTCTGTGGACCAGTGTTGATTCACAAATATCAGATGTCTCATATTCTTCTTTCACTCTTAATCTTCCAGTGTAAAACTTTAAATATAAGATGCTTTCCTGGCATTAGCTTCTTTATGAGTTAAAAATCTATGTGATCCATAATCCAAATACATAAAACTGTCATCAATGTGTGCTGCAAACCTCTTAATGAAATCTTTTTCACTGGATGATTGCTAGCCTTCAGTTATGGGTCTTATCTTTTTAACTATTTCCTGGTACAGTTCTCAAAAGCTCGAATGATTGAGTAGCTATTGGCAAAAAAACATCCCTATACATTCCTGAAAAAATAAAGGCAGGAATTTACAGAACTTTTGCACAGCTTTTCTTCACAATCACATGTATAGTATTATTTTCTGATGACAATGTTTAGCCAGATTTGCATTTGCTTCAGTTCCCCGTTCAAAGGTGAGGATTTCTGGAGTGCCATCAAAATTCCATAAGCGTATAAAGAAGTAAATGTATCTACAGCTGGCAGAGAAGAGAAGCTGTTGGGGCCATATGTGCACAACGAGAAGGTTCTGCATGAACCAGTGGAGATGATAGCCATAGGAGTTGCCATAGCCTATAGAAGGCTGGAGGACCTCTGTAGAGCTGGTCTTTCCAGGCAGACTTTAGACAAACATGAGTCCAAAACTGGCCATATTTTTGAAGACTGCAGGAGAGAGGGGAGAAAAGGAGTAGTGTTGTGGTCATTTGATGCTGGACCTGGCTCTGCCTCAAGGATGGAGATGAAAAAATAGTTTGCCCCATGCTCCCTGGCACTTGGATGGAAAATAAAAGGGATCTATTAATTTCGTCTTCATTGAAAACACACAGTAGAATAAACATTCATAGTTGGCAAATGGAAAAGTTTTAAATTGATGATGGAAGAAACATTTGTTTCCAAGCTTCTGAGCGAGCTATTAAAATCAACAGAGTAAAGACAAAATCCCTGGCACTGAAAATGAAAGGAACAATCTTTGTATCTACTTAGTTAAAACTTGGCAAAACAAATCTAAAGTAGTGGTTTCAGATTTCCGTGTGCACTAACTGTGTCAACTTTTGTTCTCAGGATTGCCATGACAGAAAGTTCATCCCACTTGCTCACTGCTTCTTCCACTAACTTTTAAAATTAGAAGTTAATTTAAGTAAAAAGCTAGATCTTGTACTGGCACTGACATGTATTTCTTTGTTTTGTACTGTTGAATGGTCCAGGCTTTTCATTAAAATACACTTTTTAAAAACAAGCTCATCTCCATTTAATTGGCATTGGAGTTAGTGCAGTAGATATAGTAACGATGTTTGCCCAGTAATGGTGTAGTATTTTTACCTACGCTAGTCAGTGGGCTTTTGCAAGAGGATGAGAAATTCACTAAACAAGGGAATTTATGAACAGCAAATTCTCTCCTCTTGCCCTCCACCCCCAAACATCATTACCTATGGCTATACATTAGCAATCAATCTCACATTATGACCAGTATTTTCATTATCATCAAAATTTTCTTAATTCTCTGCAATTTAAGGTAGCTTTTGCATTATTTTATGAAAAGGTGAAATATAACGGAAGAAAATTTTAAAAGAAAATTGTAGTTGTTGTATGGAAAGTTCACACAACCCAGATACATCACTGCCAATATGTTTTTATAGGATGAATAAAACCTGTCTGTTAGGATACATTCTCTTATGAATTTTCTGTACTTCTAGAGCAAATTCTGGAGGGTTCTTCTATAATTCTTAAAAGGATGCCATTAATAGCAGGTGTATTTAATATGTATAAGAGCCTTATTGTAGTATCATTGAGATTTGGTACAGTTAACACAGCTGATGAGACACAAACTCTTATTTAAAATATTTTATTTTTCTGAATATTAAAATTAGGGCAGTGTTAACTTGAGGAAGGCAAAGACTAGCTTCATGTTAGTTTTTTCAGAGAATCACATATTAGCAACCAAATTCAGCTTTTTTTTTCCATTAGCTGGTCTGGAAAAACAAGTATTTTCATTGGTAAGGCTAATAAGGTATTAGTTAGTTACTGCATCAAAAGGGTGCCAATAATCTGTTCAACCTGAATATGTGTACATAAATAGTGAATAATTTTTGAGTATATTTTTTGCCAATTGAAACTTCTTCCTTTACGTCCTTTTGATTTTGTTGTCCTTCTATAACTGGGGACTCCAGCTTCATGTAAATAAATACATTATTTAAGTGGAAGTTCTTTTATTAATGTCTGTGTGTTCCTTTCAAAATAAAAATAATTAACCTTGAAGAAACAACTTAAGAGTCAAAGTAAGATCTAGATGGAGTTTGTTTAAAGGACTGCTATTCATTGCTACTTTTCAGTGTACAAAAATGTACAAATTACCAAACAGCATGGGGTTTTCTACATGCTTTTGGAAGCCATGAAGTGTACAGTGCATTGACTGGGCAATGCAATGCAGCTGCTTTTCTGGACTCCCCAGTCCTTCTCTTCAGCTGTGCATGGGGCTCATCTTAACAGAAGTGTGACTGACTTCACAGCCTGTGAATGAGGATTGACTATAAAATCTTCTTCCCAAGTGTCCCACCCAAATTCTTCACTGATGAGCAGTTGAATATGTAGCAGTATATGAATAACCAGGTTGTTTATTTCATCGGTGAGCAAGAAATTAAGTAGACAAGAGCACATAAGCACCCAAAGAGCAGCTAATTCACTGTTGCTGCACAAAGGTGATAGATGCCAAGCACAGCCAAACTAGGAGTAGCATCTGAAGCCACAAGATATTTGGCTGATGAACTGTAGACACAGGAAAGAAATCTTATATGCAGACACTCTCATTTTACTGCAAACTGAAACTGAGCTGTCAGTCCATCTGTGCCAAATACCAACTGCCCAGTCTAGAACCATTGCTTCCCTATTGTTTAACTTTGTTTTGAATCTCTCCACAAATAAACTAGTAAAAGGGATATAGGCAGATTGCCTCAAACTGTAGTCAGCTTAAATATTGCAAAAAGAAAACAGCTACAGATACTACGGTATGTTTTGAAATGCACATAACTAAATGCAGTGTTCTTAACTATGCATGGTGTCTAATAAAAATCATGGAAGATACTTAAAAGACAGCAAAATAGAGCTACTGTGAGTCAACAGTAGGGAAACAGCAGGTACCTTGCTGGTGGTACATACATTCAGGAATAGCTTGTGGTATGACAGATTACCAAATTAAAGTTCACCTCCCAGCTCTTCTATAATTTCTAGTGTGGAGGTAGTTGCATAGGCTAGAGAAACACTGATCCCTCACCTAAAGAAAGAACACCTCTATTTTCTGCTCACATAGTGATGTTACAGCACCCAACACAGCACCCCCTTACCGACCTGTGCTCGAGACTGTTTCTGGACCACAGCTATTAAAGCAATGCCCCTTGTGACTCAGACAAAGCTTTTTAGTCCATTTTTATTCTTCTGTGCCTGGTGAAGAATACCACATTCAACATGGTACTGCATTTGTGTCCCAGCTGTTGATGGGTGGCGTTCAGACCCTACACAAGGACTGGGAGCATTGCAGCCATGTGTTTTGTTTTGCGTTGTGTTCTCCCCTACCTTTTTTACCCTGTTGCTGCTATTTTCAATTTTTCATGTCTTGGTAAAAGCAGACGTTCAAAGCTATATTGACAAAAACAAGGCCAGTTAACAAGGCTGAAGCTCAAGTCACTGCTCCAGCAGAGAATTTGTGTGCAGCAAGGTTGCACTGCCATTTTTGCACCTGGTTCTTGTACTGCTGTTGTAGTTTTATTGATTGTAAAGAAAAGAAGTGGGCTTTCTCCCTATAGTGTATATGTTGCTGTTTTCGGAGTCATTCTATGGCCTCTTCTCACTGCTGTTCAGCTAACTTCTTTGGCTGGAATTCATACACAAAGAACAGAATTTACAGGTCCTTGACTCTTAGAGTTTCTAATAGAAAACAGACTTTCAAGTCTTTTTCTTTCAGAAAAGACTGGAAGTGAAAATTGATAGAAACATGGTTTCAATGAGCATCTGAGACATGAAAGCAAACACTCATACCAAGTCACCTGCTGGACACTGTAGCCTGTATTGCTTCCCCAGGTTGAAGCTGGGAGAATGTGACATTATCCTATGCCATTCCCAGGATACTTTCACAAACTCAGCATACAGACCAACCTTTTGAACCTCAAACATTTTGATCTGCTATTTAATTGCATTATTAAACTTCCAACCCCCCCCCCCCGCCTGCAAACACACACGTACAAAATACCCGGTACATTTCACTCACAGTAATTTCACTTTTAGTTAAGGAAACATCACTCACTTCAAAGATTCTTTGAAGAGACTTCGTGTAATTCCCAATCTTCAAAGAACCATTGCTGGAGCTACAACTGGATAAATATTTCTTTGTCCAAAGAGCCATTTACCATAAACAATTATAAATATGCAATTGCAGATCTATTATCTGAAAAAATGCAAAATCATTTTGAAGCCACCAAGCAGTTCAATAAGCTCCTCTTGATGAGACTTTGCCCCAAAGCCTCACACGCTGTCAGGACACTGTCAGCACACTGTCAGGAGAAGTGGCAGGATACCTGGTGGACTGGGGACCTGTGGCTCTCTGAACTGTAGGACAGGATTCTACACAACCTCTTCCAAGGCTTCTGGGACTGAATGTTGTTGCACTGCTTTTTCTACAAGTATTGCTACTTTGAGTATGTCAAACAATTAGTCTGCATAAGTGCCATTGAAATTATGGTTCCCATCAATGTTAGAGCATCTGAAAGAGTAAAGGAGAGCAAAAATAAGCTGCAGTTCCTCTCATTAAATATTGTATGTGCAGACAATGCCCAGATTTTGTCTTAGGTCCATTATAAATCATGGTCATTGTTCTCTGAGTCAGCAGACTGTTGTTTCAAAGTTAATTTCTTTGTGTCATTCATCCATTCCCCGCCATGTCTCTTCAGCTGTGAAATCTTATATTGGGTTCTGTTAGCCTTTAAATGATAATCTCTTCACTGTCAATTATTTTTTTGCTAAGGAGTCCTAAGAATTTTTCCTAAGAATGGGGGGCTATCTTAAATTCCGGTCCACAGAAACATCATTATGGGCTCAATATGGTCTGGAAATCCACTCTGTAGGAATGCCATGCCACTCAAATTGATTTTCTATTCTGTTCGTAGACAATCTGGGACTTGTTCTGCACTCTCTTAATTAGAAAACTGCTTTTATCTGGGATAAGGACTTAATCGGAAGATCCTACCCCCAACCTGTGAGTCATGTTTTCACAAAAAAAAAAAAAAAAAAAAAAAAAAAATTGTCTGGCAAAATTTAGGAATTTACCATATCTAGATTACTTGTTTGACACACAGACTTTGGCATTCAAACACTTACAGTGTTGTCATACTATGCTTAGTTGCCTGTCTTTGAATGAGAATCCCAAGACAAGTCATCCTGATTGATCCCATGTCTTGATGATATTCCCCACTCCAGTTAACATTTCAACCATTTGTACAATATGAGACTTAAGGTCCCATTTGAACTGAGAAAGCAAATGGCTTATTAAAGTCTAAGTTCTCCAGCTTGTTCTTGCCTTTGGGCATTTTAAATAAGTTAATGCAATTTTTACAATACACTCAGGGAACTTTACTCACAGAGTATTGTCATAAACTAGAGGAAAACAGCCACAAGATTATCTTAAAATGGGAAATATTCCAAATATACTTGTCCTGATACTTAGTCAAGCTCTCCATCTTAGATTTTCTTCTTCTTCTTCTTCTTCTTCTTCTTCTTCTTCTTCTTCTTCTTCTTCTTCTTCTTCTTCTTCTTCTTCTTCTTCTTCTTCTTCTTTCTTAAGATTTTAGTGGATTATTGTATATTTTGAAGTTTGGTAAGAAAAAGAAGTCAGACTTATTTAATGCAGTGGATCATTTTTCAGAGAAGCTCCAGTATTCATCAAAATGTAGAGACACCACAGGCACCATATAAATTATGATGGTTTTCTTCTTAATACTTCCTTTTTATTGCCTACATTCTTTAAAGTGAATTTCGTGCTCATGAACAATGCTGGATATGACAACACTAGAAAGTGAAGTCCTCTGTTTATCTGCAGAATTGGTGCAGAGGACTATTGGCAATGCAAGTTGCTGCCCATAACCTCATCTTTGTTTTGCAGCTGTAACCTTGAGGGATCACCTTTAGGAGCAAGGAGATGACTTGATCTGTGTACTCGTTCCATTCTTAGCCTCTCTGCTGAAAGTGCAAATAAAGATGTCTATTGATTCCATTCAAGACCATAGTCATTTTGATCTTCCTCATTAGATGTTGTGAGACCATCAATTTATTACCCTGACTGTGTGGCAAACTTCTTCTAATGCAGGCGGGCTGTTTGTGGATATCTGTGTATGAATACGACTTCTATATATTTAATACATCTTCCGTATGGTAGAAAACATGCAAAAGCAATATTAAAGTGCAATGACTTTTGTTCCCTATATTGACCCAGGCTGAATTTGAGCTAGTGAATTAGAAATAATATGCTCTATATCCCATTACTAATCTCTTCAGCCACAAGTCCAACCCTTCAGGGATTTTTTTTTCACAAAGAGGATGCTAACATATTTTAAAGAACTCATATTTTACTCTCAAAAAGAAAATTCGAGCATATGGAAAAACACGGGTATTTGGCTAACCTACCCCTCATTACCCAAGAGGGAGAGAATGTAAATGTGGGCTTGCATTAGATTGTTCAGTGTGTGTATTCAATCTTTAGAAATCTGTTTCAAAGGAAAGAAAGGCATAAACCTCATTAGAAGAGAAACAACAGGGTGGAAAAAAAAGCGAGCTATGTCAGTTCAAACGTAAGCCCAGATGCTTAAGTTAGCTACACTTTTCAGTTTAAGGCAATGCAAATCCATTCTCCATTACTGGGGAAGTGGAAAAAGGCATTAAGCCCTTGAAATGGCAGGAGTTAAGTTTTATGCTCAGTCAAATAGGAAAAGGTTTAATGTATGATTTTCTTCTTTTTAGTCCATTGTACATTGTATCAAGGCACTGAAGAACAGCTATGCAATTACGTAAATAGGAGGAGAGAAGCTAGAGTAGCACAATTGTTTGTAAGCTGAAATTTTTTCTTTTTTCCTCCTACCCCTCCTTCCTCTTTACACAGAAAAAACATGCACAAAACATTAATAAAATAAATCAGACTTTATGTGAAGCTTATCCACAAGAGCAGATTCTAGATACAGTTTGAATCCCTGAATATTAATTTGATCTTCTGCCAAGCATTGTAGAGGTCTTAAAAATCTGAGTTTATACTGTGAAGGAAAGGTGGAAAAGGAGTCCTGATTTTAAATTGTTTTCATTATAAAACATTTGTGAGCACACTTTTGTTCCTTGCTTTTTGGAGAATCATGATTCAACTTTAAAATGTATGTTTTAACCTAAAATATAACCAGGGATATTCCCCTACTTATATCACAATATGTTAGACAGAGGCAGCAGACAATTGCTACTATTTTCCATTAATCAGGCTTGGGAAATGAAGACAGAGCCTCTTGAGTTTGCCCACAACGACAAAGCTTCAGTCATCCCCCTGTCATGGATGAGGCTGCTTCTTTCAGCATGGTTGCCTCAGCGGTGAATTTTCGCCATTGTAACACTCTACTTGGCAGACGGGCATTTTCATTTCAATTTCTTGTGTAGGTAACCAGCAGAGGAATAGAATATGAAATGACACATTTTGTGTGAATATTGTAAATGCATGGCAACACTATGCCTAAGGTTTCCCCCAAAGAAAGTCAAGGAGGAGTATGTACCTTAGGTCATAACTTTCTCTAATCCACAAAGTAGCCTGAGATCTGTGCAGTAGATGACCTAGGAGTTCAGAAAGTTTGTTTTCACTCCTCTTGACCATTGATTTGCACCACTTAACTCCACGCCTCTTATTCTAATGTAAATGCTTTGATACTATGAGTAAGTATAATCTGCTTAAAGTAGGATCATAAGCCGTGGGAAAGTCTCCCACATCATGGAAAGTCTGCCACAACACCACAGCAAGCAAGAAGTTCATTGAACCATAGGTTTTAAAACCCCTTGTGCCACTGTTTCTTCATAGATATTAGTTATATTTACCGTCTTCTTGGATACCTGGTATATATTCAACATGTATCTTTTTAGAGTTGAAATGTCACACAGCTTTTGTGGATTTTCGTCACAGTTTTTTATAGCTTGCATACATTTTTAGTTGTATCTCTCTTTTAAAGTGATGTGCTTTATATTGACCTCTTTAATCATAAAAAGAACTTTCTGCAATTCTTTGCAAGCCTTTTTAATTCTTCGATGCAATTGTGAAAGTAGCACTTTTCACTAAAATATGTCAAAGTTTTACCCAGCTGTTAGCCAGTAAGTCATAAAAAAGATTCCTGTGAGGTAGGCAGTGCATGTTATCTTTTATACATGCAGACACAGCACTGTTGTACCACCTGAAATTCCATCAGGCTCCAAGCTCTGCAGAAAGTGACAAATGCTAGACAGGTATACTATTTATAATGGATGAGCTATGCAAGCAAGCTCTGGGAGTTGGATTGGATTTGATTGCAAACAATAATATGACACAACGCCTGCTGTGGATAGTACACACATTGTGAGAGGCAGTGCAATCTGGCAGCAGGAAAACCAGACTACAGGCATGATCCAGAGCCCTAAATCCACCTTCACGGTACACCTACTGTGTGGCTTTCAGAACACCTTTTCTGATCTAAGAGTCCTTCTTCCAATTCTTTATCTGTTTGTTTAGCAACAGCATGTTAAACAATCATACCTCTCTAAGCCACTTCAATGCAATTTAAAACTCAGCATGATGATGGGCTTCAGAGAGGCTTTTTAAAGGAATTACATGAAAACACAAAAAGTTATTTGAATAATTTTGTGCAGTTGCTGGCAATAAACTTGGAAGTTTTTCCATGAAGTAATTAATCAATTATCCTTCATGGAATATCTTCTACCCCAGCAAGAATGTTTTCATTTCCAGTACAAAAGTGAATGGTAGAGATATCGATCTTCCTGCATTCACCAACATTCAAGTATTGAGCAGTACTGAAAGCAAAGGTCTTCTAGTCCTAGATGAGAAGGTTTTGTCTCCTCCTGTCCAGTTATGCACATACAACATAAAATGGTCCCTCATTCCTCTCTATGAGCCATGTGGATTAGAAGTTATGCTTCTGTGGGATGTCAATTAATTTCTTTGTTGGAGTCTGTGGATGCAGTAATGGTCAGTTTGAAGTCTTGGTTCCAGTTACCAGTGGCTCATCCAGTCCACTAAGCGATTACAGGTGAAGAAACAGCCTGCACAATAGAAAGAGCTGCTCTAGATTTCTTTTTTTCCTTGTGGGAATGGTAAGGGTCTTTCTGCCTTTATGTACATACCTACAGATAGAATTGGTGAATTGTTGTCCTTGACATCTGAGATGATTCATGTTATGAATCATTAATTAATTTGTGCAGATGCTTTCTTGTATACACATCTTTGTTCTCTTATGCCTTGGATTATATTTCCACTCACTACCCTGTTGGCTTTGGGGAGTTTAGGCACAAATTCTCATTGGGAAATTTATGGGAGTATTCCCTTACTTCTCCAGTGTGATTTCTTTTGCATGAGATACCATGCATGTTTTTAGTCTGATGGTCACTCTGCTTTGTGTTGAAACATAAAACCTCGATGAGTAACTTTCTTGATAAAAATATATTGATGTTATCTGTTCTCCTTTGTATTATTAGGATTCTTTATTGAAGTCACATACACATGGCTATAATTCTTGTTAAAGCATATTTCTAGTTTGATTCCTGCATCTGTTAAAAGAAAATTTAGAGCAGCTATGAGCTAACAGCTCTTCCTATCAAGTCTTATAATTTTCCTTCTTACAGTCTTTTCTGCCTTACCCTTTCTGCCTCGTCTTTCTCCATTTTCTTTTCTTTTTTCTTTTTCTTATTCCAGTTTATGGCTCATTGTTTTCACAAGTCATACCAAGACCTTGGGTTCAGCCTCAGGGCATAGACACCTAGAAAGCTGAAATAGGGATGTTGGCATGAAAAGAAAGTGGAGATGACTTGCCAGTCCACAAATAACTTGGTCAACAGAGTTTCTGGCCATGAAATATGAGTGCCATTTTAAAAATAACAAATTTAATTCATTCCAAATTTACTTTTGCTTCTGTGGATAGAAATTAGAATACAGGGTGGTACTGACAAAACAGTATACAGAGTGAAAAATATCATAATGACCTTGCAAGCTGTTTCTCTTGAGATCTTATAGCTAACTAATTCAACCCTTAAGATGTTGATTAACATGGATATGGCTGGAGACCAAGGTGACTTATTCAGGGCATAATCCCAGAAAGCATCAGTCTTCTATGATGCCCTTGCTGCTGCTTAAAGCTGTTCTTCCTTAGTAACATCCCTATGACACACTTCCTGTCTTCCTGAATTTAATGAATGTCCTAGTCAGTTTGAAAGTATCACTGGGAAATAAAGTTTGCTCTTTTGTGCCAGCAGGTTGATGTGAGCCACGCAATTCCAAACATCACATTTGAAGCACATGCTAGCAAAACACAACAGACCTTAACTATCAGGAGTAAGTGAGCAGTGCAAGTTACAAGAAGGAATTTAGAGCTTTTAGCTGTGAATCATAAGTAGCAGTTCTTATTTCAGAGACACACACATTTTATTAGGTATTTTTTGCTCCCTAGGCATCACACAGGAAATTTCACAGCTCAGTGTTTTATTTCCTGATACCTACTGCATAATGACATGACAAAGTTCTTTTCAGAGTATCCTTTATTTTATGACTATGGCTATCTCCTCCTTTACATAACAGCACTGGTTCATGAGTTCTTGCTATACTTACAAGTACAGTGACAATCTCTTCCTCTCTTCTATAGGCAGAGAATATTTCCATTGGCTTTACTGGTAAGCTTGTCTGAGCAAAGAATCCTGGTCAGCTCTGAGCCCCATCCTGTGGGCAGAACTCTAGCCCTTTCAAAGGTTTGCTTTCATTGCCCCCAGGGAAGTCTGGCTCTTTACTACAGAATTTCACAGGCAAAACCACAGGCTGTAATTGATGAGAACAATTTCCTCCCAGCTGTCCTCTAAGCAGTATGCCCCTCAAAGTAACAGAACCAGAATTTTATCCAGAATACTTTTAACAGAGTAGGTATTACTGAAACTTATATAACTCCCTTTTTGCTCTTCAATTCACAGCTACCTCATCCCTGAACTCCCAGCTTCAACAGCTTCAGCATCTTCAGCAGCTCCAGCATCAACAGCAGCAGCAGCAGCAAAGCCAGCAGCAGCAGCAAGCTCAGCAGGCACAGACTCCGCAGCCAGCCCAGCAGACCCAGCAGTCACAGCCACAGCCATCAGCACCACCACAGCAGAGCCAAACACAGTCCCAGAGCCAGAGCCAACCACCTCCAGCCTCACAGTCCTCCAGCTCCCCTCAGAAACCCAGCCAGTCACCAGGGCATGGCCTTCCATCTCCTCTTACTTCACCAAATCCATTGCAGGTAGGATGCTACATACAAATCCCTAAAGGTCTAAAAACATGTGCATCCTCTCTCACTGCAAGGGGAAACCAAATGAATGTTATGCTTTCTGACCACACAGGCTGAGAAATTCCACCTTGTATTACTCAATCCTTATGGGCATTCAGCTTAGAACAGCTAAAAGGCCTGATAAACCAGAAAAGCATACCTAATGGTGGTTCTAGGATACTGCTCCCTGAAGAGTAAATGTCTTTTGCTTCTAAAGTCCATGTCTTAAAACCCATAGAAAACTCTCTAATTTTTTTCCACAGATTCATCATGTGACATTCACAAAAGGCATTTGCCCAGCAGTCACCCTTTATGATAACTTAAGAGGATAACAATATTAGCAGTTCATTAGGAGATGATCCTGACTGTTAGCTTCTGATGATGGATATGTGCAAGGGGTGGATGCGTTACCTCTCCTCTTGAAATCACAGTCCTGATTTTTATCCTGATAATAATCAAATACTTCTGCTAAAGTTCTTACTACAGATTCCAAAGCTAAGGATGCCAGTTAATGCCATTCATAGATGCTCACTCCAATGACATGGTTATTTTTTAATAGATCAACAGCTACCACATCCATACTGCCCATCTTAGAAGTCCTGGGCAGAAACAGGAGAGCTCTGGTCCAGTGGTCCTATGTTCTTAGACATATGTACTACATGTGTTGTGCTACATTCACATTGTGCAAGAATAGCTTTGACTGTACCCATAAGTAGTGTGATTCTGAACACCAGGGTAGTCTGTGAAGTGAGTGGAGTCTCATTCACTAGGCAGTGAAACTGCACTTAGAAACCAGAAAAGTCTCTGCCAAATTTAGTCTTTAAATTTTGAGACATCACTTAAAGTGTTTTATCCACACTGATGGATTTGGATCCATTTCCTGCAGAAATAAAACTGCATTAGCTTAATAATTAAACAATCCTTTTTAGACAATTAAGGGAATTGGTTTACAAGCTTTTCTTGCATGTGGCCAGTTAAACCTGCATTAATCTGAGCTTCAACTAAATTGCATCAAATCTGATTTTTTAAAATGGTTTAGATAATAGACTTAAAAGTCTGCAAGAGATGTGTCCTTGCTTGCTGAACTTTTTCTTAGAGTAGAGAAAAATGTTTCTAAAGCTTCTTCTCTGTATTGTCTTAAGGACTACATATGCATCAATGCCCGAACTATCATATTAGTGAGTGTTTTGGGGCTTTTTTGTATGCAGATTATTGACATACAGAGACACGGATATTTTCAAGGGAGCTTCTGTTACATTTTATTGTCTTGGTACAGCTGTAATGTATGCACACTAACTGTATACACGATATTTTGCTAAAACTGCCTGCTAAATATGGTGCTTCAAAAGTCATTAAGTTCTACAAACCAAGCAAGTGCACACATAAATTAGAGTTGGAGTAGGGAAGAAGTTGGATTATCTCAGACAACATACCAAGAGAGGGTTGTACTAACACTGAATCTGAGGTCTTAACTCTTACATAGCCTTCGGTCCCAATGTAAATCTCAGATGAATGTTAGTATTTCCAGTCTCATCTGAGATCTACAGGTGCTTTCAACTGTTAGCTTCCCTGGGTCACCTCTCTTTTTCAGAAGTACAATAAATGTAAAAGTTTTCCTGGTAGATGCCAATGACAATACTTCTACATAGATACCTTGGCATATCTCTCTCGTTAGCATCCTTATGCTCACAGCTACCCATCTGAGGGGGATTTTGGATATGGCAGACTCAACAGAAGTGAAAGAAGGAGACCAAGTACTCTGAGGTATTTTTAGTTCAAATACTATCCCTTGAACATTTTAGGAATTGGGATTACACTTAATGAAATACACCAGTGTGAGAGATCTGGAATTTCCCTGAGCTGAGATCTGGAATTTCCCCAAGTGCTACCATGCCAGTTGTGTGACTGGGACACAGTAATGAAGGAATTAGAAGTCATTAGGTGTTAGTTCTGGCTCAGCATTAAAAACTTGCTAGTAAATTGTGGGATAAGTAGTTTTAATGGTCTTTCCTCTCTGATCCCCACCATTTATATAGCCATCAAATCCCAAAGTTTGTTCACAGATACAAATATGCTGTGTACTGATAATCAGAGGAGAAGCCAGAATTGAGCGCACTACTTCAGCCCTCTCCTTAACCGATGTGTGTAGGGTCATTACTTCGGCATTCTAGCCATCTCTACAGCATTTCTACAGCAAGTGTAATACTGCTCCAGCTTCCCTAGAAGTAATTAAAACTTGAAGCATGCTCCGTCATATTACCAGGAATTCTGAGACACTTTTATATGCAAACAAGTGACACTCAGAAATATTTCCAGAGGAACTGATGTACTTTGTATATGGTTGTTTGGGTACTTTTCTAAATCAGAGCAGTGGTAAGATCTCCTCCATGAAATTTGTCTTTCCATTCTAAATCCTGTAGAGAAAGGCTGTTTTACCCTTGTACATCTACCTTGAGGATTGGATCTGAAATTATTTTCTTTCACACAGGCAGTTGAAAAAAAAACAAAACAAAAGGAGGGAGCACATGCTTGGCAGCAGTTCCTCATAATGGCTGCTTAGAATATGGATTTTTTTAATGTTCAATGCTCCAACTTAAAAATCAAACTAAAAAAAAGTCAGAGGTATTATGTCCTCTAGGGTAATGTTCTTTATGAACTAGAGTGAAATGGATTTTGTTTGAAGAATATTAAGGGAATAAAGAACAACTAAGTTAAAGTTTGACAGCTAAAATTTCATTTCTGAATTCTTGACTCTTTTCATGTGGGCTTTATCCTCTTACATTATTCAGGATCTGTCTGAAAGATATTAGTTTAAAAAAATGCCACCTCAAAAAATTGTCACGGAAAGTCAGTAATTCAGGAGGATGATTGTGTTTGTTTCAAAATACTGAAGGATAACAGCAATTACATCTCAAAATGTACAGATGCTGTCATGTCCTTCAGAAGGCAAATTAAATGAAAGTGACTTGCTTACGTATACCTGGGTGAGGTACTTTGCTAGCTGATCAGAAATTAATAATGCTGTGCAGTGTACACCAGCTAAAAGTCTCAGAATTTTTCTTGTCAGATTATTCTGTAATATTCTACTCTAATTTTATCACTATTCTTTATATGATTCAGTGAGCTGGATTGTAGTTACAAAACTACTTTTTATGGGGTCTTTTAATGATTGTGTAGAAAGACGTAAAACCTCCCTTTAGGTTCCAGGATATGAAATTTTGGTATCATTAATGAAGATGCTCCAGATTTACGCTGGTAAAAGCCAGACACTGCAGAACCAGGGTCATTGTTGATTTGCAAGAGACAACAACCGGAGAAGAATTTTTAAAAGCTGCGCTCTCGTTCAGGAAGTGGTAGGTCAGCCAGATGACACAAGACTTTCATCCCTTCCTTCTAAAATGGTGAAATTCCTCATAAAGAAAATAATAGTCTGATGTTTATTTTCATTGTGTTGATTGATTGAGACAAAGGAATCCAGAGGCAAAAGACAATCTATCTCACGTTGTAAGTTGAGGACTTCAAAACCTTTACTTCTGGGAAAATATACTTCTTCAAATATTCTTATCCTGTGAATGTTTAGTGTTATTACATGCAAAATATATGGCTTCTTGAATGGTCAGCATGTTGCAACTTCAAAGGATAGTTACCACATCTTACAGAGTTTCCATGCAATTAAAATTTTGGACTCATAAGAACTTAATTATATGCAGTATAAAATCAGATGAGCATAGTACTAAGTAGCTATTTATTCTGCTTGACTACCACAATAACGCACTTTCTACCAGCAAAATATATTTAGCTAGCTCCAAAAAAAAAAATGGTTAGCTTCTGGTGTTGACTCTCACCATATATTTTAGAGATATGGATAAGATGAATGTACATATAGCTAGACCTGCAAAGGGAGAGCTACACTATAGGAATAGACGAATTCTCAATGATTTCTACTGTTCTGCTTGTGTGTGAATAGGAACAGACAAACAGAAAATCCCCCAGAGATTTTCTTACTGTAAAATTATTCTAACCGTTTTCAGAACTCTTTCCTGAAGAGTCTCTTTTGTCACAAAAGTCTACCTACAATAACTGCAGCTGATGGAAGATGATGAGTGAGAAAAAAATAACAGTAAAAATAGGGAAGAAGGGAAGTGAGGAGATGACAACGGCAGAAAAATCTTCCAAGTAACAGCAAACTTTAGGATACCAAAACCAGAACCTCCTTCAGATTAAATTTTCATACTAATCTTAAATAATGTATTTGGAAACTCAACACTTTTATAACAAAGGAGCAAAAAAAAAAGCAGAAAGGCTGAAATACTCAGCTGCAAATGAGGGAGAATATGTACACAGATGTCTGAGGCTCCAACAGTCACACAAAACAAACTGCCCCTTCCCTTTCTGCCCACCCTCATTCACTGGTTAGCTTCTCATTAAGGAAAAGTCATGTTTGAAGAATCTGAATGTTTTCTGAGACTTTGACGTATTTACATATCTTTAAGATACAGAAGTCACAACCAAGTCTCTGTCAGCTTGATAAATGTCAGTTTTTCAAGGATTATGCTCATGGTCTGTCTTTATGATTGTGCTCGCATTGTTATATTTTTCTCATGTTTATTGAATCCTGAGATTAAGAAAATTTGATTGAGATTATGACACCAGTATTCCCACTGAGTCTGGTGGGTTGCTTTGTTTTGCTAAAATTATCTAACTTCTTCTGCATAAGATACTGTGCAATGTATCTGTTTGAATCTGTTCCCAAGTTGCTTAGTAATCAATTTGACAAAGAAATATTTTATAAATGGTGAGTAAATGTGGTGCTTTGGATCCATTGTCCAAAATCTCCTAGTTTTTGGTATCAATAGGAAGTGAGATAACCCACATCATAAGGCGATAGGTGATATAGACAAGTACAGAAGACATTTATTCGAGAAGGTTCATGCCCATCACCTGGTGAGAATGAGCCAGGTGAAGTGCTGATCTTGGTGGATCTCCAGGAGATACTGGCAAGACCTAGGTATCAGCTCTAAACTAAGGGCATGGAAAGGCCCCTGCAGTCAGCCAAATTGAGTTAAGCTTGGTGATCTGTTGAGAATATTTTGCTTATTTCATTCACTGTTCATTTCAAACTGAAAGATTTGAACACCTTGTTCTACTGACAGTTTTCTGTGTATTCCTATAGTATTGTAAAGATTTTTGTGTGTTGATAAATGTGATTTCATGGGCAGAACAAGCAAGTACTTGTGTAAAAATTTCCACTAGCGAGGAAGTCGTGGTACTCATGTACCACACACGCACACATGGTTATTACCCACTGCAAATGCTGTTGCGATTCAGGCACTCTCCTTTTGGTTTTGTGCTCTTCTTTTTGCCAGTGCAGTAGTTCTATGAACCACACAGACATTACTGTTCACAAACTTGAGCTTTGCTTGAAAAATTGTTGTGTGTGAGTTTCAGTGCCACCAGGACCTCCTTTCTTCTTTTCCTCTTAGCTCTTCTGGCACTTCCATGGCCATACTCATCCCTTCTGGGTCTTCCACCAGCTGGGCTGCTCTGATATGACAACATGGCAGTTTATCCTGGCTGGACACTCAGGAGCCTCTGCACTGTGCTGTACTCTGGCCCTGGTGCACAGTACAGAGGCATGCCAGCTGGTTTCCTGCTGTGGCTAGCTTGTTTGAGGGCTGCTACTATTCATGTCTCTGTGGAGATTCATGGGTGTCTTTTCCACAGAAAAGCTGGTTTGAGTTGCATGTAAGACTCGTGTCCATCCACACAGTGAGCAGAATTCCAGATCTTCTCCTCAACAGTCTTCCTTCTCCCAGTAGTTCACTGCTTTTTGGGGTCTTTAAGGCATTGGGACTTCCCCCTGTAAAGCTCTTTAATACTGCATTTAAACGGAGCAGAAATGTTTAAACAATCTCTAACAGACTTTATAAGCACATCTTCTCATTTCCTGAGGAAACCTTCTCTCAGGTGGAGCACTGGCTGTCTGGTCCATCCAAATACACTCTGCAGCTGTTGCTATTTCAGAAGCGCAAGGAGGACTGGTGTCTCACTCACATTTAAAGCAAAGGAAATTAATCTTTGAGAAAAACAACTGGCATTATTGGCACCCAAGGGGCAGATGCTGAGGCTAATAACAGAAACCATTTGCTAGAGAATTCTCTGAAGGAGAGTAGAGCTCTATGCCCAGCAAACAGCTTGCTCTGGCTTCTGAAATGGGAGCATTTAATAAACTCCCCAAAGCAACTGAAGTACATGGGAAAATAAATAAATAACATCCTCCCAGAACAAATTTGGGAAAGTATACGTATCCCATAAGGTCTTCTATTTCCAAAGCCTCTCTAGGTAGAGAGTAGGACCCTTGGGGATCTTAAGGACAGAAAAAGTTGACATAGCCTCTCAGAAACTCTTATAATTCAAGTTGATCTGTTAGCATTGATTTCTCTTAATTTATTTTTTCACTTATATTGCCAAAATATTTAAAGAAAGTAGAGAATATTCTAAAGCATTACTTTATTTTCCCCTATTTTTCATATCCCCCATCTCTTTGTATTAAAAAAAGTGCAAGTCATCACAAGTTTCTAGTTTTGCAGGAAAATAATTTTTCTGCTTGGAAGCAAGTGGACTGAGTGAACATTGAGAACCTGGTGGGCTTGGGTCTTATTGAATCTGAGGAGCAATATTTTGTAAGTGGTATAGCCCTGATGTTATATCATTAAGGCTCATTGTGCAAAAAAGCACTTAAAAGAGGTTGCTCAGCTCCTACATACTGCTAGGGAGAAAAAAAAAAGCCACTCTAGACTGTGTTTTAAATTTTAAAATTAAGTCTTTTTTTGGCAGTATTGTGAGATCTATCGGAGTGGATACTGTTGGTGGTTTTAGCAGATGCAGGTGTTTAAGAACAGTAATACTTTCTCATTTTTATTGGTAGCCAGAATATTTTGAGAGAGTAACTAAGCACAGGCCTGGAGATTATGAAATTTGCTTAAGTGTTAATGGGTTGATTGCTGAGTTACAGTCTACGGTCTTTACTGGAAATTGATTGACTAGTGCTGCAGGTCTTCACACTTGACGCTCAGATTTGACTTGAAAATTCTGCCAAGTCTTTTACTCTGAAATTTATCTTAATTAGATCTGAAAGACCTGCCACAGCAGAATAGTCACACCGATTAAAATGAAAAACAGGAGAAATTACTGATCAAATTAATCATAATGTCGGGTTACAGCTGTAGGTCTGATGTAATTTGCCACTCCAGTGAGTTACATCGGCCCAGGCAGAGGAAAGAGAGCTGGTTTTACGCTGATCCGTAACACCAGGCAGCTTCAGGCAGCCCATCAGGATGCTTGTTCCTTTCATACTCTTGGCTTATTCTGACCTTAGAGGTGCAACTAGAAAGAATTTAGGCAAAAGAAAAAATATCCTTTTATTGAAGGGGTTAGACTGGAAACATGAGCTTTCCAAATCCTTCTTGTTTATTTTTTTGCCCTTCTCAACTACTTTTGTTTGAAGTAATTAACAATTATGTGAAAACTGGAAAACTAATAAATCAGAGGTTACCACCTCAGACACAGTCAGAAAATGTGTCTTTTTAAGAACTCCTTGTGGGTTAGGACATGAGGAAATTAGGATCATTTAAACAAACAGGCATTTAGCAGTACATGTCCTTCTGTCATGGTTTGACACTGTCAAAAATCCAGGCACCCATGAAAGCCACTCACTCACCCTCCCCTGCCACAGCTGGACAGAGGACAGAAAAAAAAATTCAACAAAGGTTTCGTGAGTTAAGGACCAGGGGAAAACACTGCATGGGCAAAACAGGTTCAACTTAGAAGTACAAAGTGAATTTGTTACTAACAAAGTCACAGGTGGACATAATGAGAACTCAAATAGGCCCTTAAAACCACCTTTTTCCCCCAGTCCCTACCTCCTTCCCACCAACAGCACAGAGAGATAAGGGTGTGAGGGTTTTGGTCAGTTCGTTGCCCGAGGTTTTGTTCTGCTGCTGGGAGAAAGAAGTCCTTTTCCTGCTATACCATGGGGTGCCTTCCCACAGGAGACAGCTCTCCATGAACTTCTCCAATGTGGTTCCAATCTCACAAGCAGCAGTCCTACCAAAACTGCTGCGACGTGAGTCCTCCCCACAGGGAACAGTCCTCCCAAAACTGCTGCAGCGTGGGTTGCTCTTCCACAAGATGCAGTCCTCCAAGGACAGGCAGCTCCAGCCTGGAAGCAGGGCCCCCCTCTCTCCACTGGGTCTCCCACTGGATCACAGCCTCTTCCAGGCATCCACCCACTCCAGCGTGAGCACTTCCCTCACAGACTGCGGGTGGATCTCTGCATCCCCCATGGACCTCCATGGGCTGCAGGGGCACAGCCACTTCACCATGGTCTTCACCACAGCCTGCAGAGGAATCTTGGCTCTGGTGCTTGGAGCACCTCCTGCCCCTCCTTCTCCACTGACCTTGGTGTCTGCATGTTGTTTCCCTCACATGTTCTCACTGCCTTCTCTTCTCTGGCTATAAAAAAACTGTGCCCCCACTTTCTTTTGATTTTCTTCTTAAATATGTTATCACAGAGGCATTAATATAATCTGTCATTAGACCAGCTTTGGCAAGCAGCATGTCCATCCTCAGAGCCATCAGGGATTGGCTCTGCTGGACATGGTGTAAGCTTCCAGCAGCTTCTCACAGAAGCCACCTCTGTGGCCCCCTCGCTACCAAAAGCCAGGCCATGCAAAACCAGCACACCTTCTTAGCAAGTAGGAAATCAATAATGAGAGTTGATAATTTGTAGATACAATGATCCTAAAATTTGTTTTTAAATTTTGTACTTATCATATATTCTACTATGTATTATAACCTTTTTTTTTTAGTATACAAATTACCAATTGAATCCATGTTGATAGGTGATGGGTTGTAGGTCTTAATGGGCCCCAGCATAACATTTTCATCTGGAAGAGATGCCTTCTACAATGCTCATAGTATTTGTTCCACTATCAAGGTTTGAAAGATTTTTAGGACAACTTGTCTTGTAGCACCACTGTATTTTTTGCTGCTGATCCAAGACAAAGTCAAGAAATAAAGAAGTTTGCCACCAGCTGAGAAAAGAAATGAAGTAAAGAGAGCAAGAAGGAATAGATGGGCACTATGAGTCTCAGAAAAAAAAAGGTCTTACCTCTGAAATACACACCATTTTTTATTATGATACTGTAATATCTTAGACTACTCATGAATTTTCTAAGTGGTTTTTCTTTCCAACAATGATGAAATTCTATAAAGTTGGTTTCTCCCTTGCCCAAAATTTCCTTTAATTTTCTATTTTAGGCCTGATAAATTGAAATAACTAAGTATACATTTTGTTTAAAATCAGCTTAATATGTTTATAAAAATTATTATACTGAATTGCCTAAAAAATATTGGCTTAGCAAAAGAAACTGAAAATATTTTAATTCATGGTGATGAATTGAAATCTGCTAGAATACTCAATCATTTTCAAATGCAAGGTTTTTTTTGCTGAGACATTTCAACATTTCATTTTTCATCTTCATTTGCATCAGAAATTGCATGGTAAATTAGGATAATTTCAGATAATTTCCCACAGGACAGGAACTTGACTTAGATAGCTTAGACATGACCTAATATCCTGTGAGGATTCCAGCTGGAGAACCAAGTTCGGTTATGTTTGTGAAAGAGACTGGAAGGCAAAGCTGAGTTTCCAGAAGACAAAAACTGACATATGGAAACAGCACCTCATATATTGCTAGGATTCTCCTTTTACTGAAGGAATCAGATGGTGCATTCTGGTTCTTAAAGAAGATTTTTTTAAAGCAGCAATCACCTCTACAATGTCTTTATCTAACTATTAAGAAATGTTTATGTGCTTGTAAAACGCATTGGGGAAGCACTCAGATTTGGGAGGATCCTAGTCTTTGAGCAAAAATACTGATGCTACAAAGAGAACCCTAAAATATAGGCCCAGTCACACTACAGAAGGGTGCTCTTTACTAGAGATGGCCAGTAAATTGGTATCAAAAGATGATTTTGAATGAATGTGATAGTAAGTGATATAAAAATTGTTAGTTTTTAATACACTCATGATTTTCACCATAGTAACCCTATGACTCTCTTTTCAGCCTTCTAGAGAGCCAAATCCAGCTGGAGTGCTGTCTTTGTCTCTTACTGCTCTTGTCCCAGTTTGGGTGTCCTTGTGGACTGGTGGCTTCAGCTGGAACAAGACAGAAAATGGTGGAGGGCTGATCTCCTCTTGGCCTTTTCCCAGGAACTTGGGGACACCTCATAGAGTGACAAGTAGAGCTGCCAGTGGGGATGCTCTATCGGCCACGGGGCAGGTGATGAGGCCTCGGGCTGTACTGGGATCAAGATCTAGGAAGGGACAAGAAATGTGAAGTCAGTCTCATTCCCAGGATTCATCTGAGGGTGCAGTTCCCATCAGTATAGAATTCCTCTAGGACAGGGCCTGGTCTTAGCGGAAAAAAGGAAAATGTTGGGAGGAGGAGAAGGGAGAAGAAAAATGTCTTTGTTACTCACAGTGCCTTTATTCTTACTGGCCTATTCTACTGGGAAAGAGAGAGAAAAAAAAAACCCAGTATTGGCATTGTAAAAGACTGAAATTATATCACTAATCACCATTCTGGAATAAGATGCAGTGTGCATTTCCATCCTACCTCTATGTCTGCAACTTTTTACTTTATAACAAGACCTAACACCACTACGAGGGAAGTAGGCAGAAGGTTTCTCACAGCACTCAAATGAGACAGGAGCAAGCTCAACATGCTATTATGGAGGTTTCCTGCTCTCCTCCCCCTCCCAACTTCATATAAATGCAGCTGCCTTGTTTGGGTTTTTTTAGCTGTCTTCTGACTCTGAAACATGTTCTCCATGCAATCAAAATGTGTCTGACAGAATTTTCAGTTCATGTAAAACAAATATAAAAATAAACAGATCTTGAGAAAACCAAGCCATTCTAAAAATCCTTGATGTTTTCCCCATAGACATTCAAAGACTATGTCTAGGGGGAAATCACTGGCACTTCAAATGTAAAAGCAGGTATAGAGATAACATATGTCAGTCCTACAGACCCAAACGTGGCAGTCCATGCTCTCATGAGTGAAAACTGCAGGAAAATAAGAGGAGAGAATTCTTTCACTGCCATATTAAATCTGCATATTTAGCTCTAATCTCATTATCAAATTATGCCTTTGCTTACTGAATTCACTTTTGACAAATAATTTGCATCAGGAAGCAAAGGGGTATAGTAAATAAGTTGTTGGAGTCAGGAGCATGAGACTGCAGTCTCAGGTCTGCCACTGTCTGGGATGTCACTTTACCTTTCTGTTCCTTTGTTGATTCTCCCACCATTGTTTGATCACCACTTTATACTGAAAACCTTTACAGTTTTTGGTATAAAGCAATGAGGCCTTGATCTTGCATTGGGCTTCTATGTACTGCTGCAACACTAATACTACAAAAGCAAGTAATATTCAAAGGAGGAATCGCATAGCCGCCATCACTCTCTTGCTGAGTGGTGAATTCAGACTAGTATTGCTGCTCACTTCAGAGTACATAGAATTGGTATACATTTTGTTTTCAAGTATATTGAATATTTTGAAGTTTCTGTCAGCTGCTCAGTGTGCTGTCAAATGCACTAATGAAAGGTTTTCCTAAAGTTAATTTTCCTACTCGTAATACAATACCCAAATTTGCTTTAACACTTGAAAAAATCCATCCATACTAAAGAGAATCAGTTGCTTAATCCTAAAATTAAAGGTTATTGCATGCAAGAGAAAATAATTACATGCTCAAAGTACGGAAAAAAGAAAACTTTTTTAATATGTAGGTATTTGTATAATTAAAGACTAATCAAGCATGAAGGCTGCTGACTAAACCAGAAAATGAGATTGTTGGCAAGCAATATTGTAATGTAAATGCCATTTTTGTTTAAGTACTAAGGAGCTGGAGGAATGATATCCTGAACAGATTAAAAGCAAACAGCATTGATAATAAATATTTATCAGATTTCAAATGAAACACATGGAGATTTTTTTATTTTACATGCAAAATATATTGGCATTGAAGTATTCAGTCACTTTTCAAACGTTTGTTCACATCTTCGCTTTAAAATGTTGATAACAAGCACTCACTAGTGATAGAAACAGCTTTAAAACTCAGTCTTAATCTGTAGCAACATCAGTAATGTGTAGGCAATGGAAAACAGCTCAGAGGTGCTTACACAGTTAATTACAGATGCATAAGAACAACTCCTGGGGCTGGATAGTCAGAATTTGAGTGGTCTGGATGTGTTTTATTTTCTTTTTCTTTTTTCCAAAATATTCACATTAATTTTTCAAAAACAGAGGGAAGCTTGTGAAGCTTAAATCCATGCCATGAAACAAATATTTAGTAAAGTATTTATGGAGGGCTTATGTATATACAGACATTAACCCAACATAAACACCATTTTGTTGTAGAGGACTGATTTAATTAAAGGTCTGTATCATCTTGGGGCAGTGTTTTAAGTTTGTGGTAAACTATTGCACTGGTTAAATATGCTCATCATACACCTTTGTGTTATGTTATTGCAGCCTTAATCTTGTTTAGAAGTGAATATAAAGATGTTTGGCTACAACAGGGGTTCAGAAGAATGAGGAAATGCTAGGACAGTGGATGTGTTTCTAATCCCATTCATTTTCTTTTCATTACACTGTTCCTAAAGTGGCACTACTCAGCATGCTGAGGTCCAACAGAAACCATCTTATAATAAAGTCTGATCATACAAGAGTTAAGGCTAATTTAAAAAATCCTTTGAAATCTGTGAAAAGAGGCTAAACCCAGTGGCTATGATAGCGAGCCAATTAATACCTTTGCTTTAGTACATGCGCTGTGGGTCACTGCGTCCTTTGTATTGATATGTACCTCCTGTTGTTTCCTCGCGAATTTACTTTTTGGAATTATCTTCATCTCAGTTATGACTGTGACATACAATAGTATGTCACTGACAGAGTTATTGAGGGAAAGTGACAAAAGGGATTTTTGAATGTAAGGCTGCCTACAACCTTATCTATTTTTTCCTATCCTAGTGTAATTATATTCTATTTGCCTTTGGACTAAAGGAGTGTAGACAAGTTAAAATTAAATAATACTGTGAAAAAGTCTAATGCTCGTCTCTTGAATAAGCATTGATCAAATTTTCAGAAGGGCTGAGTCACTACCATTGAGATGAACTGTAGAAGTTATTATTTAGCCTTTAAAAGAATAAAGATACAGATTTCAACCTCGGCATTTCTTAGAAAGCCCTTCCTTGTGTCTATAGGTTTTATCACAGGAAACTGACAATTTGCAAATGCCAAAATTCAGACTGAGGTCAGCCCAAGCCAGCCTGGGTCATACAATATCCTGTGTTTATCTGAATTACTGATGTCTTAAAAGTATAACTTCACAGATGGGCATGTTAATATATGGGCATTAAGGAACTTTATAATAAGTACTTTGTAAGTCCTGTAAGTGTGGTGGTTTGTACCCACTAAGCAATTCATATTTACATTATTTTAATGATACACTAAGTGTATCATTTTTTGGTGAAAACACACTAAGGAAAATAGTAGGAAAAGTATAAAGCTTTGTGTGTAGACAGTCAGTTGACAATGGTCCAACAAGAGGAAAGTAGCAGAGAAACAAGAGAAAGTAGCACATTTAGATCAAAGCTGTGCAACTGATGGTCTGGGAGCCAGGTCTGACCCATAGGAAATTTCTATTGAGATACCAGGTGAGCAACTAAAAGAAAAATAAAAGACTTTGAAGGCAATTGCACATTTGCTTTACTCTGGGGTGTGTCATTGCTTATGGGTCATGCGAGCAGCTCAAATACCTGAGAGAGCTGGGCAGGTGAAAAATATGCCTTTTGATATTTGTTTGTTTGTTTTTCATACATAGTTGACTGAACAATAGTAGTAAGTTTTAGCTTGCCTGTTAGCAAATGAGCCTGATTCTTTTCTTCTACAGAGGTAACTGTGTCCCCCAAATATTAGTGATCCTGTCAAGCAGGTGATAATTCCTTTTTTGTTTATTTTCAAATGTAGTGTAGTATAAAGTGTAAGTTACAAGCACAGTTTACCTTTTATTTCTAAAAGGGACATTTACCACAGTTTTCTGATGAAAACATAGAATGGTGCAAACTATCTAAAGGCTGAAACAGACCCTTTCACAAATCATTAAACTACCTTGTGTCTTGGAACATGGAGAGGATATTCCTGGGATATTTGTCTGAGGGCTCTGCAGGTTGAAAGGGGAATAGAGTCAGCAGAAAAATAAACAGTCCCATAGAGAAAGAGCAATTATTCATGAAATAAAAATGAGGATAATGATTAGAAATGTCAGTGTATATATTTGAAATGCCTTTCGTGTGTCTATTACTTACGAAAAAGTTATTACTGCCATTTTGCACTAAGTACCACACAGTTATTTCCTTGTAACCATGACCTGTATAGCACTCATATATATGGAAAACCTACAAAGAAACCTCAAACCACCTAGTGAAATGTAGCACGTCTCCCAGCTCTCTGGCTTCATACTCCTTGACAACCATCAGCCTAAACAGGGCTTAGAAATGCTCAACAGTAGTGTACATCATCTCCATTTACCTTCATGAATCAATAAGAACATGCAAACCTCATCTTCAGTGTGTGGTTTTGAAAGTCTTAATCTGATTCTGTAGACTAACAGAATCGTTTACTCCAAGACACAAAATGTAAGATCACATTCCAGGGTATAGCCTTACTTGGTAGTTTGAAGGTCAACCAGATGCTGCTCTGGTTTCCAGGACTGTCAAAAGTAGTTGCCTTCTTTTCAAAGAGAATCTATCCCTCATCTGAGCAACAGATACTGAAATTTGTGGGTGTTTTTTTGGACATGCTTAATTTGATTTTGTAATTTCTTCACAGGAGAAAGTCTTATTACAAGGATTAGGCAAAAATCAGACCCAAGGATATTCCATCATCTCTACAAACACTTGACTTCAAACCAAAAAAGGAAAACAAAAACAGGGGAACTGAGAAAATTGCATGGATAAAATATAACTGTTAAATTTGATTTCCTTCATTTTACTTTATCATATGCACATGAACCCCATGACATTTGAGAAATTTGATTCAAAATAAAGCTCTTAAAACTGGGAAATTTCAGTCCTACCAAAATGCTTTCTTTGGGAACTTATGGAAGGAGACACTTACTAAACACAATCAAAATGCCAAAAAAGTTTCAGTTCCAATGGAAAGAATAATAGTGCAATAAATTTTTTTGCCACATATTTTAAAGTCTGTTTGAAAAAAAAAATTGTAAGAAAATATTGGAAATTAATCCAAGTATAGAATATGAGCTTCACATTAGGGTGCTGTTTTTGAATTTCCATGGGGTGCTTCAGCACTTCAAGAAACGGCATAATGACCTGAAGAGGAGAAAGAAAAGATCGGTACCCTTCCCACTTCTGACAGGTATGGGTTTTCCCTATGAAATAAAGTCAGTCATACCAGTAAAATGGTCCAGAACTGAGGAAATGAGATTTACCTAAAGAGCTGAGTTTTATAATCATCAGGGAAATAACCACTCTCATTTTCCTGTAACTTGTTCCTTTGCAAAATTCCTAGCGTTCTTTTAGTAGCTGGACAACTCAAGACCTCTTTTCATTATTTTTTGTTCAGAACTGTAGATTCACTGAAAAACAAATCAATTCATGGCATCTAGTTAAATCATCTCATAAAATAGTATCTTAGCCTCAGGTTCAAGCTTTTCACCGCACCTGATTCAGATAGGAGGCTTCAACCAGGGTCTCCACATGCTTGTGAATGCCCTGATTTGGCAGAATAATACATGCTTGAGGACTTTTGCTTTTCCATCTTGAAATATAAATAGTTCACTGTTCGTAAGGCCATAAAGAGAATTTATCCTCCGATTTGTCCCAGTATGCATGGTAACTTCTACTAAGGAAACAATTCTAAACAATGGCAGAAAAATGTTACGAGACTGTAATTTACTAAGTACATCTTTTCTGTTTGAGAATTGTCTGCAGCAAATTTTAATGAAAAATTTCTCAAAAGTGGTAGGCAAGCCCACAAGGAGCTGTGTGAATACTCCAGATGAACACTAGGACTGGTTTGTCTCTGTTCTCTCCTGGGAGATGAGGGGCTGATTGTATAGGTTACATGATATTTTATCAGTTGTTTGGAGAGTTGCCACTTTAGCATAACATGAGCACTACTTTCCTGTGATGACTGCCTGGTGTTTGGACTGTATCTGGCTGATTTTCACTCTATAATCATGAAAACTGAAAATATATATCCTTTAAAGGAGAAAGATGATTGATTCAGAAAGATAAGATACACAGGGAGCATATATATGATACAGATTGATTGATAATTTTTTTAAAATAAATGGTATCATCCAAGCAAAAGGAATAATCTTCAATATAGGTAATAAGTGACTTTCTATCACTCAACACTAATTCTAATATAAGGAAATGCTGAAATTCTTCCAGAAGGTACAGCTAAATTAAATTGCTAAATAACAAAACATTAGCTCCAGTAGGATTGAAACTTCATGAGCAAGATCTGACTTTTAATGATATTAGGTCAGTACAGACTTTAAAATAAGAGGATTCTTAATAAAATAAAAATAAAGGTTCTGAAAATAAAGTTTTAGCCTTATTGTTTTGATAAAGCTCCATGACCCCTGGCCCTTTAAAAATTGAACTTACGCTGTAAAAATATCACTTCTTATTGATCACATGGTTATTAAAGTCAGTCAAATGCTCAATTTATATGTCAAACACTTGTCATATTTCCTGTAAATATTAGAACAAAAGAAGAACGTGATAATGTTCTGTTCAGTTGCATTAGATTTATTCAGCTTTTTGTTAGTGAGAAATAATAAAAGTGGCATTAAATAATGCATTAAATATGCCAAGCATTTATCAAAGCTAAATTAATTTCCATCTGCATTATGTATCTGGTGTTTGCATGCAATAGTTCATGTATATGAAGGCCAGAACATACCCATCCATGTAACTGAGTGTGACAGTATAAATAGACCATGGGTTCTCACTCTCACCTTCAGTACACCTTCCTACTCCCTGCCACATACTTGCAACCTTTGGAAGGTGTGGCTTATTTGTTGAACCTCAAGGAGAATGAGGAAACATGATAAGTCAACAGATACTAATTAAATGTTAAAGGCAGGTTTTAAAGTACCTTCAATATATGTCGCTTCTAATGACATTCAAGTGCGCTTACAAGGGAGTTCAGAGGGGAGATCTTTGGATCTCCCAGGCTCCCCCAAGATGCCTTTCCATAACCAAATGCTTTCATATGAGTAATCGAAAGAAACCTTTACTCAACCACTGGGGAGTCTTTACAGCCTGGCTTCGATTGGAGTCTGAGTGGAGGCCTGTGAGCAGGACGTGTTTGTAAGCATTTCTAATGGCATTTTGATGTACATGTACAAAATTGATGTCGGAAGGATCATTGTAAACTCCCAAACAGTGGAATATTGAGGACATTTTCAGGTGGCAGTCAGATTCTGGCTGGGTGAGCCCAGTATATTTTCTCATGTCACAGTTGATTAGGTTCACAGGGAAGTGGAAAGAGTAAAAAATTCTCTTATTACTGCAGCAATGCCATATCAGCCTCTTTTCCCTTTGAATGCAACATTAGTTTTTTGTCCAGAACTCTAACTGCTTTCTACAGTTTGGGGAATTGTAAAGCAGAAACAATTTTCCCAGCTAGGCTGACCTTCACAGTAATGAGAAATGACTGGAATTTCTCTCTATTTCTTTAACATTTGGTGAGGGGGGATAGGAGGTATGTGTTTGTTTTACCTGATATTATGTTGTGGGCATCTATTTGGCACTTTGAGCCTAATTTTTTTCCATTCAGGAGATTACATGGACTGCTGCACCATCTGACCCAGTAGCCAGCCCTCAAGTGTATAGAGAAGTGACAGTAATGCACTTTAAACCTTCTGTTATCACAGCAGTGATAGCATTTTGTTTCAGCCATTAAATGATTTTTTTTTTTCCAATGGATGGCTATTTTCATTTACTCTTCAGTACTTGTTCAGGTGATGAGCAATGATTGCGAGAAAATTTAAGATTCATTACCAGCCAGGTAGATAGGGAATTCTCAAAGTGAACCTACATCTGCAGAGTATTTTTCTTGTGAGTCTGCTGCTATAGCACTACAATGCTGATCATCTCTTAGGGATGGGATAAGAAAATTCTGCAGTTATGTGCAAAGCAATTAAGTGCTACATCTATAGAGTCTTTAACAGCAGCACATTTGTCTAGAAATATGAGTTGCTTCTTTGTTCTTTCCAGGTGTTTCAGAATAAACCTCTTTCCCTGTGGAAATGCAATGCATGGTGGTCCAGGCTAGGTCTGCCCTGCATATGCAGAAGTTGAACTGCAGAGGTGTCAATATAACAAGGCAAGGATTCATGAAGCAAGATTCAGTGCCAGGAAGAGTGAAGGCAGTATGACAGGGCATTAGAAGCAATGAGCCACTCAAGTAAACATGCAGCATCCCAGGCACAGCTTACACTGAAGTCCATAATGCTGCATCCTCATGGTGGCATCGGCCTGAACTAGATGGGCTTGGATAGGACTACACCTGCTCCTGAGTACAGTGTAGACCTCACCACCACTGGTATCTGTGCTAGTAAAATATCTACAATTCCTGGAAATCGGCAGAGTGAAAGCATATCAAACAGAAGACAAATTGAATCAAATCTCTGGCTGCAAATCACTCACATATGAAAGCAGAGTAGTAGTTTCAGGGAATTCATAAGTTTCAAGTGTTTTACCTTAATTCTGGCTTTATTATAGCTATAACAGGCTACGGAAATGTCAAAATATCATGGAGGAGGCAAGTTTTCACCTCCTTTTGCTGTGGAGGAATAAATGGTTTCATGGTATTTCTAGAAGAAGAAGGTTGCATAATACTCCATAAACTTTCAAGAGTTTGACTGTACTCCTCTACTCTTACTGTATCTGAAAGGCCTGAAATGTTGAACATATCCCATGAGGTTGGAGTGCCATGTTCCTAGATAATATTTGTGTGTTATAGCCATGATGTTAGGACATTGTTTTGATTTCCTGTTAATAGCCCATAATGTGGGGAGCAAAGTCAAGGAATATTAAATTCCATAATCATGCTCTAACACTATGAGTGCAGTATCTCATTGATTGCAATTATTGGGGCCACCAGAGCCTCCACTTGAATTTTTTTAAGCCATCAATGTTAGCGGCATGCTATGATACTAACAGATTTTTTTCTGATCTGCTCCATCGCTCAGAAATACCTGTATGTCTGCAGCTCATCGATTATGAACGAGGTCAACAGGGGGGAAAATCCTTGAAATTGCAAGGAACATTTCCTTTGTATTGATACAGAGCATAACAGTAAGCTTAATTTAGATGGGTTTTTTTCTAATTTTATATTAAACTATTTGGTACTCATGCTTGCATTTCTCTTCTGATCTTTTAAGGCAGATATTTCTTTAAGCTCTCAACAGACTATTTCTTAGCCAGTGGTGCTTTCTCTGTTTATCCCCTTGGCTCTGTACATGATTATCATGAGTAAGAATGATTGGATTCATGTGGCCCCTAAAATGAACAGAAATAAACTAAAGCAGAATCTGAGTGGATCACGACAGATCTGCTGTCTCTTACTTTCTAGGAAAGGAGAACACAGAGGAGGAAGGAGCAAAGTGTCAAGACTGTCTGCACTCTTGGATTTAAGTTTTTTCAGGAAACCCTCTTTCTTTGTCTTCATATGAGACTGGACAAATATCCTAGGAACACTGTAAGATTAACAATGAGGTTATAGAGTATTATGACAACCAGGGGTGTCAAAAAATGCTTGATAAAACAGAGCTCAGATAATTTCTTTGCTTAAATTAGTTGATGGAAATAGATTGATAGTCTGAAACACTTCTTTCCTTTTGTGATAATTAGCAATGCCGGCTTTATTCAAATAGATTAATAGTCTGAAGCACGTCTTTTGTTGCGGTGCGCCTGCCACTTCTTGCTCAGCCTGCGGCAGGTGCAGGGGCCACACTCCCCTGGGTCCAAAAAGGGGCTCTTGGGGGAAGCCTCTGGTCCTGGGAGTACGGTGGCATTCCAGTGAGTTTGGCGTAAATAATAAAAGGAGCAACAGGTGCAGTTAGAGGGGAAGAATTTAAGATTTAATGAGGAAATAAATAAAAGGCACACGAGGGTGCAACAGAAAACATACAACTAAAGGGCTGCTCCAAAAGACCCTGCACTGTGGCAGGGCACACATTTATGCTTGGATGGAATGTTCCAGAAGGGTTCCAGCCAATCAAACCCAGTCCTTATCTACACAGCCACTCCCAGCCAGTCCCACAGTCCTTTGTATGTCCTTAATGTTCTCACCATGACTTAAAAGATGTTGTTCACTGTGGCTCCTTGCTTTCCTTGGTAACTTTGATAGTATTTGTGGTTATCTTGCAGTTTGATGAGTATAGACAATTCACAGCTTGTCTCTGGTTGGGTTGCACCACCACATTCTCTCTGTTTGTAATAATTAGCAATGCCCTTCTTTGTTCCCTATTTGCAGTGTCCCAATGTTTGATTCATACTTCTCTTTGTACCTAACGTTTATGACGGCCTCATAAAAGGACAGCACATTTATTAAATGTGTTCAATATTCATCAGCATTCAGTGTAAAGTGGTTGCAAACATGTGATCTTCCTTTTCCTACTGGTAACATTAGACATATTTTTGTCTAGTCCAGAATCAAACACTAAGTCTTATACATTGTGCTAGGGTAAATCAAATCCCACTCTGTAGAAGGTCAAGTACAATACATAGTACGAAAGTGGTGTAAGTGAGATTGATCTTAGTGACTGTGAATTTTGGGAAGTTTGTCTTCATAGCACAACTAGAACTTGGTGACATGTTTTCATCCTTGAGTTTCCCTTAAATACTCTGCACGTGAGAAACGTCAGTAGAGCTCTTGGCACAGCATCATATTCAGAGCCTTCCCTGCCAGGTGACATTGAGAAGCCTTTCACAGATTAAGGCAAGATTTGACCCTGGAAACACAAAAGCATTAGTCTGTTTCCATGACTGGTAAATCAGTGTCTGGCACTGGCAGGCCTTACTGAAAGAGGCACGCCCTCAAGCAATTCTTATTTGACCAGAGAAGGAAAGTGTATATTTGTATTAAAGTGGGCACACAAGACAAGATACACTCCAACTTTAAAAATAGCATTAGTGTCTCCACACCAAGTGCTTTGGGACTTGGATTATACACTTGGCAGTTTTGTGTTTGTTTTTCTCTCCTAGGTAGCAGTGACAAATCACTGGGTTAACACACGCAGTAAGAATGAAAGTTGTTCTACCTACTGATGTGTCTCCCTGGTGTATTATGAAGGAACATTGGTACTTCTGTATGTAACAGTCTAAATGTGTGAAAAGTGATCAGCCAGTCTCAAAGCAGTGGGCTTACTAAGAAAAGGACAAAAGCATCTAAGATGTGTGGAGAAGTTGCCTGCAGGTACTAGGGTACATTAATTATCGATGTCACGGTCAGCTTGTGGCCGTCTTCTTCAAAATGGAAAAGCTTATGGATGGGATACTGTAATGAGAAGTGTGTATGTGGGGTCCCAAATACATGAATGGCACAAAGGGACTGTGGTTGTCCTGTCTACCGCTGGCAAGTGGTGGAAGTGAAATCTCACCAGGCTGCCAAACTGAGGAGGAGTATTGTATCCTGCATCCCGTTGGGCTCCACAGACTGAGTCCACACACTCCCTGTGGCTGTTAGGAATTAGTTCAAATTCTAGAAAGTGGCTGCAGGAGCAGTTAGTGAAACTAAAACCAGTATCTAAATATAGGAGAAATAAAATCACTATATAAATATTGAAAACAGTGCTCATTCCTGGTTCTAGACTGCAGGAAGCAGTTGAGTGCTGCCAGTGGGGACTGTGGGGAGCCAGGACTTTACTGCTTTTGCTCTACATGTCTAGAGGAAACCTCAGCATAACCTTTATCATGTGATCTTATAAATGCAAATGATGTTCATAGCAATTATTTTAAGGTTTTTTTTCTCGCTCCTACTGCTGGCCAGAATTAATTACACAGCAGCAGAACAAGCAAGCACTAAATAGAAGTGCCCAGGCCTGTGTGCCACAGATGTAAGAGCCAGCTTGTACCTCCCCCTGCCATAATTTTGCAAGCAGAATGCCCTTGTAGAGCTAAGCCTGACCCCACACCTTTTTGTTAGGAGTGTTCTATTCTTAGTACGACTCTTCCATCCCAATTTCCGTTACATCCACTCAGGCTGGATGGAGGTCCAGTCCTCCACCCTCTGGACTCTCATACTGGGCCTAGCTGCTACACCAGTAATTCTCCTTGCTTTTTCTTCATTAATTCCTTCCAGAGAGCCCAGGACCACGAAGCCACTGGGCCTGGGCAGCAAGAGGAGAGAAAGTCTTTCCAGAAAACAACAGGATACTAGTCTGCTGAAATGGGGATTTATAGGGTCCTTAGCTTTGGTGAAAAGGAGTAAAGTATAAAGCATGGGGTATTATTACTTGCTGCTGTTCATCAACAGCCGGACTTAATCTCAGTCCCCCACTCTACTTGTTGCAGCATTTGGAGATTTCTCAATCTCTAATGAAACCAACAGCACTTATTCCTCTTCCAGCTGTGAAGGAAGCTTTATTGTTTGATGCCTTTTCCATTCTGACATTAATTTAATCTTCTTGAAATGCACATAGTTCCTTTTTACCAATATAGACAACACTGAAAATAAAAATACACTAAATAAATCTATTAAGCAGGAATTATTGTCCCAGCTTGCCTGAGTATGCTTTCCAGTAATACTGATTAAAAAAATAAGGAAAGCACAGCTTTAAAAACTACCTTTTTCAAGGATGTTTCCTTATACAGGCTTCTCTTACACCTTAGTCTGTATTTTAGCACAGTAATTTTGCCTACCCTCCATGACACAGTGCCTTACTGGAGTGTCAGAATCAAATCACAGTGATCAGCAGTCAAACTGGCTGTTCACTTTTACCATCCCAGAGCAGTTCAGAGCTCCCTCTAATCCTGCAAAACAAAGATGAAATTGATAAAAAAGATGCAGAGTAGGAGTGGGTGTTAGGAAAGGATCTAGAAGGACGGGCTAAGGCCACCGGGCTGCTTGAAGTATGAGCAGTCTGTTACATTTCCCATTCCCAAACACATTGTCTTAGCAGACAAGTAAGACAAAGGAATTACGATTATCTCCTCTTTACAGATGGAGAAATGAGTTAGTAAGAGATTAACTAGCTTGTCCAGGGTCATTTAGAGAGCCCGACAGGCACAGAACTAGGACCAAGATTTTCTGAATTCCTAAGGAAGGATCAATCTCTGAGAAATAGTGTCCTAAGCTATGTTTCTTAATAGAAGAATCTCGTATTAAAACATTACAAAAGTAAAAATGCAATTTCTTTACCTTTCAGTTTGATTAATGGATTTTTCACAACACTACAATAAAGCAAATTCCTTTTCTAATATAAAGTATTTGAATCTTTTTTTCTTTTTTTAAGAAAGCAATGATGGGGGAAAAATCCTCTTTTTTGATTAATTGCAGTGGATGTTGCTTTCTCTTCTTTTCTGGCCAGTAATTTCTAGCTATCAAATAGATGTACTTTAAAGTGCTAGGATTTGGCACGATGATGAGCCAACTACAAGAGACCACCCTTTATAGATAATATATTAGTTGAAAAAAACTGAGTTTCTGGACCTTAATCCTCTAAGAAAAGCTGAAACCTTAGGGGAAAACTTCCACTGTGTAACTCAGTTGGTTCACCCTATATGATTGCTGGTCAGTACAGGAACCCTATTTTAGAAGTGATGTGATTGCTGTCTCAAATTAGCTGTTTACAGTGTTCTACAGGCTATTATGGTTCACATGCTAGTTTCTAAAGTTCTTGAAAAGAGTATACATTAAAGCAGCATTCAAAAGATTGTAGGATTATTTTGTATTCTCTCTGAAGTGGAATGTGATTTGATCTTCATTAGCTGACTTTTATGAACTATTTTGTTGGTTTGTTTTTGAGCATTTAATGAACTCACAGATAGATTATTGACCTTTCTTTAGAAGTTTATATATATATGTAGTTATATATGTATATATAATTTTTTTCATAAATAAAACTTAAAAGCAAAGGCAAAGCGAGTTAGGTGGTGTGCACATCAAGACTTTTTGTGACTTCCCTTGCAGTGTAGTATTGCAAAGTACAACAGTTGCAGAAAACAGAATGCTGTGATTTAATCTCAGCCTCACGCAGCCACTCACTCAAACCCCACAGTGGAAGGGGGGAAATGAATGAAGAGTAAAGGTGAAAAAGCTTGTGGGTTGAAATAAAGACACTTCAATAGGTAAAGCAAAAGCTGTGAGTGCAAGCAAAGGAAAACAAACAATTATTTCACCACTTCCCGTGGACAGTGAGATGCTCAGCCATCCCCAGGAAAGCAGGGCACCATCACATGTAACAGTGACTTGGGAACACAAATGTCATCACTCTGAATATCCCCTCTTCCTCCTTTTTCCCACACCTTTTATTGCTGAGCATGATGCCATAGGGTACTGGGTTATCCCTTTGGTCAGTTGCAGTCCCAGCTGTGTGCCCCCCCAGCTTCTTGTGCATCCCGTTTGCTCCCTGGTGAGGCAGTGTGAGACAGACAAAAAGCCTTGGCTCTGTGAAAGCACTGCTCAGCAAAAACTAAAGCATCCCTGTGTTATCAACACTGTTTTCAGCACAAATCCGAAACACAGTCCTACGCTATCTACTGTGAAGAAAATTAACTTCACCCCAGACAAAACTCACAGACAGGATCCCAACCAACCAGGGATACTCAGTGAAGAATAATGATTCAGGAATAATCTAAGGGTCAATTTTTAATTATTTTGTTTGAAGTTGATGTACTCTTTTGTTAAAAAGAGTTAAAATTACTAACACTTTCCTTATAAATTGATTACTTTTGGGACAGCACCTTTATTGTTCATGAGAAGTGAGCATGTGGTTAAACGGAAGCGTAGTTTAAGCAGAACAGCACATTTTCTGTACCTTGGCTCTTGGGCTTGCCCTGTGTGATACAGAATTGTGTGGCAATACTGAATCTGGGGCAGAGATCTGTGTTCCTTATTGCTGTACTCAGGATAATTAGAGTGAATTAAAACTAGGGAGAAGTGGAATACCATATTAGCACAGCCAATTGTTTTTGTAGCCTGGACAAGCATTTCTGCATTGCTGCTCTTACAGTTTGCTTTCATTACAAGAAGTCAGTGTACATGCTCAGAGACTCTCACAGGTTCCCAAAGATAAGAGCTGCAAGGTCCTGAATCTATCATTTTGCTTTAGATGCAGAGGTACTTGTGCTGTCATTTAACTTAATGATCACTTCACTTTAAAGTGTCATTTGGGACTTAGATTGTACAGTCCCATATAGTTAACATTCAGAGGTAGGCCCTTAATGCAGGTTTCTTACCTCTCTCTACTCAAATCTGAATCGCTAAGTAATGCATACACATACCCAAAGACAGGCAGTGGGTTTTGGTGTGCAGTGTGTCCAAAAACTAGGAAAGCTGCAAAACTTCATTGGCAATGTGTCCTCATACAAGATGCATGCCTTTGTTACATGCCACCCAACCAAGCCACTTAGACATATATTTAGATGCCTCCCATGGTCAGTGAAAAAAGCGTCTTCACTGGAAGACAGCTCAGAAAAGGGTCTTCTCTCATAAGGTCTGGATTACCCCCAAGATCATCTGTTTCCCGTAGAGATGATGAAGCCTTTGTAACTTCAGTGTCAGATTCTAGGTGTTTGTGTATTCCCCAAACAGACAGGAAGACAAAAGTGTGGCTGCAGCATGGGCTAACTGTATTATGGCACAGGTTTTTTTACATCTTTGTGCTTGAGAGGAGCACTACTGCAAGTCTTATTCTCCTAAACTAATGTAAGTTATATCAGAATAGTTGTGACACTATTTTGTAAACTAAAAAGAACACTAGTCAAAAAGACTGCGTGTTTTGAAGATCGTCACACGTAGATTAAAGTCTCATCTCTCATGAAGTGACTTATATATGCCTATCATCTCCTAGATCTTCCGCACAGCAGGACTGCTCTGTAGGCTTCATGAGATGCAGAAAACATGACAGAAATACATAAGTGTTTTGATTTACCTATAGCCTTCTCTCTTCTATTCCTAATCTAGAATTTAGTGGATTTATGATGTGTTGTATGTCATGTGTCTGATTTAATATAATTATTTCAATAGTCATTCTTGTGATTCCAATTTTTATGTTTCAGAAATCTTGTGTTGATATGTTAGAATTAGTTATTTCTTTTATTACCTCAACAATGCTTTGCTTCCATAAATAAAATTAAAGACCTTTAATTTTCTTTATTTTTGGTGAGATTAACCTCTATACACATTTTTTAATAGTGTTCTGCTTGGGCAATGAGGACAATTCAAAATCTATACATGGCATATTTCTTGGTTTTGTTTTGATATAGCCTATCACCTTAATTAGTGGGTAGTCCATAGTAGGCTGCTATTTGTTCATTAAAATTTATGAAGCAATCCTGGGTTTCATACATTTTCTTATATACAGCATATATTTCTATATATACAGCATGCACACACACTCAGAATCACGGACTTCCAGGTCTCTGAAAAGCATACTGAAGGCAACCAACTCACCTGTGATTGCTTTTCAGTTTCTTTTTTGCATTCTTTTTTTTCTTCTTATGCCTGTTTTCTTTCGTAATTTGACTTCAGGGAGGTTTTTCATGCAGGTTTGGCAAATACTGGTGTTCCATGTACTATATTGCCATGGCATTCCTTTCTTTTTATTAGGCCAACCCTTTTCTGCTCATCTTTCTTCTCCTGACATGGTTTCTAATATGTGAGTAAATTTCTGTGAAATTTATTTTTCAAGGCAATATATTCAGCTTTAAGTTTGGAAAGCAAACAGCACATACCACATATTATAGAGGTAGAAAATTTTTGCATTTTTGTTCTGTAATGCTGCAATTTGATTACTTGTCCATCTATTTTTACTTTAAATGTCCAAATTTACAGTATTAGTGTTTGACTTCTACGTTTCTTACACTGGTGTAAGCAAAGACCAGGCCTCCAGCTCTGCCAGGCTTTTCTAAACTTCTACTTCCTTTTTGAGGTGAAGGGTAGCCCAAGAATAATTTGTTTATGCACATTTTTCCCACCACCTTTAGTTTTATGCATCAAATGCAGGACATTTAAGAATAGATAGTAAACACTAGACATTAATCTCAGCTGTGAGAGAAGATTCTTAACTTGAGTTGCACTTACATCATCTGTTGAGTTCCCCTGAGTAAGGCACCACCTCCAGTTTTGGTCCTGACTAAGCAATATATTTCGAAGATTCAAAGGCATTCTGTACTCAGACGATGGGATAGCATGCAGTCGTGTATTGTTTCTATTGACTCTCCAACTTCTTTTCCTGAGTAAAGAACTAGTTGTGTCAAGGAAGCAAAACTAGATCATGGGTAGTGAGAGTACCCTGAAGGGGTGTAGGATTGCAGATCGTAGTATCTGCTCAGAAGACACACAAAAAACCCTACCAAAACCAAACCTCCAACAAGAAACAAATTGGGCCAGTTAGAGCCATCCCTCCTGGGACAAGAGGAATCCCCACGACACTGCCAGTGATTTAGGGAGCTGGCTGCCATGGTGGCAGCTCCAACTGAAGGCAAAACCATCTGTGTCCCAAACGACATGCAGGACAAGAGCTCCATAGCGCTGCCCAACCTATCATCAACCCTTCTTTTCCACAGCAGCCACTTGCACAGATGAGTCGATGAGGCCTTGCATCCATGGCCACTCATCTCTATCCACCAACTGGGGGCCAGTTAGTGCTAATCATAAACAAGAGGCCTGTAGTACTCTGTAGTACAGCTCTCGCAGTTAGGCATACAATTTTCTTCCCTGATTTTGTTATGTTTAACAGCTACAGATGAAGGTATTCTATACCAGTGAGTCATCTTTTTGCTTAATAAGATAGACTGTTAGGTCTAGAGCTCAGGTTAGCATCATTTGAGTTATTGTCATTCATTTTAAAATAGGACATGATAAAAACAAAGTATCATATGTGAAATTTACTACAAGAGTGTGAATAAATAGAAAACCAGAAAGAATGCTAGGATGCATCCAGAATTTCCCCACAACTGCAGCGTTAAGCTGTGTAATTGGTTTATCTTACGAAAAGTATCTAGAACATTAATGATAAAATTAGTGTTTTCTAAATAATACATATGTTATCAGATCACAACTTCAGAGCTAAGACAAGGCTTTCTTTTATGCAGGGTGCTCTGATAATGTAAACCAACATACTTTAAACAGTTAACTTATAAAGAGCAGCAAATCCAGACTTAGTTAGAACCTTCTCCTGGATTTACCATGTCCATGTGTAAAGTCAGTCTTCACTTTGAAATAGCCTCTTGTAGTTATTTCTACCATTTGGCTGCTTCTTAGCTAAAACCCTACATTTTGTGAGCAGCTTTGCTAGTGACTTAGATGTTCATTCATTTCTGTACCTCAGAAGAATTTTTTGGCCTCCATTAATATTACCTGGATATATATTATGGCAGTGGCTAAAAATACTAGGTAAATACATAAATCAATGCATACTGTGTAGTAAACAGAAAAATGTATTTCATATGCAGATTTAACCTGAAATAAGAAAATCTGTTTTATCTTAGACCTTGCTGTAGTTTGGTGTGTGCACATACATAATCCAATTTTGATGGGCTTGCAGATGTATTATCTAATGAGAAAACAAGCAAACAATGAGAAATAAAGAGAACTTTATTATTTATTTTATTTTTCAGACAGGAAATTAAAGACATGGAAATATATGGAAGAACTGGAGCCCCGGTGAGGTTTTTAGATCTCTACCCAGTGACCCTAATCACAAGACTTCCTTCCTTCTCAGACATAATTATTACTATTTCCATCACATATACTTTGAAAAGTTTTTCTTGTTTCCACATGAAATACTTATTTTCTAACCCTGAACTTTCCTTTTAAGCAAAATCAATGAAAAGCTATTGTTGGTTTTACAAATGCCAGGGAGAATTATTACCACCATAGGTAGCAATAAAAGCTATATTTTGCCCTTAGTAGATTAAATTACTGAGAAATAACCTTATAATTACTGTATAAAACACTATGTTTTAACGCTGTTTTTAATATCCATAAAGTTTCTGATTTATTTTTCACATGCCAGCATCAGTGCACTAAATTTTGCATTGGTCTAAACTGGTGCAATTACACTAACCTCTGTGGGACTCGACCTGTTGCATTGATGGCTCTTAAGAGGAACGTTAATTTTGAATTAATATTAGGAACAAAGGGAGAGAGATCTGATTTCACGGGCATTGATTTAAATACGGAATGTAATTTTCTTGAAATCAAAGGAAATATCTTGGTGTGCTAGCTGTATATCAGGTACATCTGCTTTAAATTAGGTCTTTGTCAGACCAGTGGGGAAAAGAAGCCTTCTGGTATTCCCTAGTATGGGATTCACAACTGGAAATGCCAGGGAAGCCTTGAGTATAGGTAAACATGGCAAATGGACCTTTGTCCCTCTCTCCGTGAAGATCTTGTTTCAGATGTCTTAGCAACCTGCAATGCTCAGTGGTCTCGTAGTCTTCAGGAAAAAGAAAGAAAACCCCCTTTTAGCACACTCACTTTGCTTTCTTGCTGCTACAACTAAAACCTGGTCTCTTGAACCATGCAAAAGTAGCAATTTTGAGCATGTTTGCCTCTTCTAGCTGGCTGATGATCACCAGGTCTTCTGCAGGTCATAGTCCTTGTCTGTCTCTCTGAGGTGAAACTAGGATTGTTACCTGCCTCCTGATTCCCATTGTTGAAAGAGAACACAATTCAACACAGAATAACTGCACGCTTGTTTTGTGTTCAGTTAATACATACTTAAAACTAGGCCAACCCTTTTCTGCTCATCTTTCTTCTCCTGACATGGTTTCTAATATGTGAGTGCCTTCTGTGAAATTTATTTTTCAAGGCAATATATTCAGCTTTAAGTTTGGAAAGCAAACAGCACATACCACATATTTTAGAGGTAGAATTTGCTTCATTGCCTGTACAAGTATCACTAATATGATAGGCATAGTGAAAGAGTTCTGCCTTAATTGCACTCAGGCTGAGGTCATCACAGTTTCTGACGTGTTGGAGGTGCATTAGAACAGCAGCACTGTCTGACTAGGTTGTCTGCAAAAACATTTCTGACCCTTGACTTATCCCTTTTACTGACACAATTACTGGTAGCACCCTTTACTACCAGTGACTGCAAAGAGGTCTGCATACTTCACCATTTCCAAAGGTATAATTTGGCAAATAGTTAGGTAGATATGTATGTTCCTCCCAAACCAAAATGGATGAGATTAAGGAAAGGCGTATAAGAATGATTTTTTGAAGTCAAGTATTTCCACTCAATTTATATAACATCCGTCTGTGAGGGTGATCCATTTTACATTTCCTTTCAAGAAAGCATTTTGGTCTGAACTGAATGTATCAAGTGACCTGAAATTTATTTATTTTCAATTTTTTCCCACTCCAGGTCTGCCTGGACTGTGTTTTGTTACTGGGGTTTTTTGTTTGTTTCTTTTTAAGGGGGTGAATAGGGTGTTTCAGGGAAATTTTTCAGTCTGCAAAGAGAAAAATCCATTAGTTTCACAGCTGTAGGTGTCAGTTTTGACTTCTGACTTTAATGCTTCTCTAGTTTATAGAGGCATAAATGCAAAAAAAAACAAAAACAAAAACAAAAACAAAAAAACGCAAAACAAACAAAAAAATCCCCCCCAAAACAACAACAACAACAAAAAAAAACCAACAAAAAACCCACCCAGGCCGTTGGGGAGACTATTTGATTTAAATAAAATATCAGTGTAATTAGCTAACTCTAGTATTTCAAGTGAAAGAATCATTCCCCCTCCCCCTTATTGCAGATTTGAATCTCATAACAAATTGAAGGGACTGATTCTGACAGTAGTTTCTCTGTTTTAACTAATTGCAACTCTGCTGACCTCATTAAATTTAGATCAGATTTATATTCTGGTAGAAAGAAATCAAAATCAGACCAAGAACTAGGAACTTATGTTATTTTTAGCACCAGAATAATCCCTTGTTTTGTAAAGCACAAGAATTGCTACAGGGCCCATAAATATTTTGTGAATCTGGTCAACAGATAAAAGTAGAAAATACTTAGAACATGAAGAAATTCATATGTCTGTCTATTGACAGTGCCTTATGGAAGAACAAGAGTCTAGGTACAATAAGGCAATAATGAATTTAATGAAAAAGCTACAGACATTCAGGTTGTAAGCTGAGCTGCTGTTGAAAGACAGTACATATTTTTGTCTGTATAGCAGAATTCTTTGGCTGAATGTCTATGAGTAGATTTCCATTGATAATAAATATGGAGGAAATTATTTATTGTAAATGGTAATTAGACTTTCCCCAGGCTATGCATCCAGCCAGTAGCAGATATTGAGTAATAACACAGGCATTATTTTTGACATTCTGTCTCCATGTAAAAAAAAAGAAGGGGGGATGATAGGAGCTAAACTTTGCTATGTCTTTTGTTTAAAATACAGTAATATCTTCAAAGGCATAAATTAATATTGGTGTTTGATTTTTTGTAATGACATGTATAAGATGGAGTATAAGGTCTCACTACAACTTTATCTATGAAATAGAAAAATGACAGTCACAAGAACGCACTAGCCCAAACTCTCTTGAATTTACCCAGGACTGCATTAGGATTACATGCAATCTAATTAAGCAGGTTTTTCAGGATTTCAGAATCAGATTTTAACAAATTTGGAGCTGATCCTTGCAGAAAAAAATTACACAGTTTATACTTGCAGTCATCACTCACATTTATCTGAGTTCTTCTGTTACCTCAAGCAATATGGAGCTATGCTTTTGTTATAAGAGGATCTCAGTTTCAAATACTCTCTTGCCATCAATTTATAGTGCCTAGAATAGTGACAATTGCAAAGACCTCAGAAACAATACATTCCTAGCCTATATGTTTTTAATTATATTTTCAAGTTTCATTTGCTGTTGGCAACTTGACGTTATTTTGATATTGCTGAGGTGAAATATATGAGTTTCAAGTATGGCTTTGAAATTGATTAGGAATTAATATGGCAGCATTACAGGTGCAGTAGATTTACTGCTTCTTTTGCAGTTCAGTGTGAACTCCCATGAGGAAAAAGTATTGTGACCAGATTCAGAGTAACATGAGCAAAGTACCTGATACTGGAGATAAGAGATCAGAGAAAAGGAGTCAAATAGTTAAAAGCAGAAGGGGGTTCTATGACATCAAAAAAAATTATACCCGCTCCAAAAAGGAGAAACCCAGGAAGCAGTCACACCAAAGGTGAGACATGGATGGATTATGAAAACAAAGGGAAAAAAACAAACAAACAAACAAACAAACCCAAAAGCCAACCAAACACATTTAGAAGGCTTTCAAGGCAGTTGGTACATTTAAAACATTCTCTATACCTCTTAGAAGAACATTAACAGGATTAAATCTGGAATTGCCCATCTGGGGTTGAGCATAGCCCAGCCCCACACTGCAGCCATGTGCTGCTTTTGAGGCAGTACTTACACTTCATTTTTGGGAGCAGATTTCTTGATGACAGCAAATGGGACAGAAGGGCCTGGGAGGAGAGAATGTTCTCTGTGGAAAAGTTACATATGTGGCTGCAAATGTAACATATGTTAGATATGTGGCTGCATATTAACCCTTCTGCCTTCCTCCTTTTGTAGGAGCTGCATTGAGGGCACAATTTTTGGCAAGTTAGATACACAGCTATTACCAATTTACATGTACTTTATCTACAGAGCAGGACTACTGGTGAAAAAGACAGCACTGGGTGTATGTATGTATTATAAACAGGCACTTAAAATTGCAGTAGTCAGTCGTGTGCTGTCTAGTGTCTTCCACTATGTTTATCCTCAAAGTAAGCTACCTAAATATGAATGTGGCAGAGGGTTGCTACCATCTGAGACGCAATATGCTCGCATAGTGGTCGCACAAGGAGGTTCAGAGGTGTTTATTGCTCTATCTTTAGAAAAGGAGTAGCAGCAGTAAGCTTCCCATTGACAGACAGAAAAAAGTCAAACAAAATCACACTTCCAGTCCACCACTGGGCATTCAGAACTGTACTAAAGTAAAAGAAGAGTGCCTACAGAAAATATTAACAGTATCCTGCTGAGGGATCCCCAACATCCTTTCTTGCATGCTTTCTTCCCTTTCGAAGATTTTGACTCAGCTTACTTGATTCAGTGGCTATCATTCACATCTCATATTTATTTAATTGGAAATGTTGTTTGACATCAAGGTTTTCAAACTGAATATTTTCTTCAACTTTATTCATGTTTCTCAAATCTCATTTTATATACTGAGATTTCAGCAAAACTCAAATATCTAATTAAAAATCAGTGCCTCAACTGATTTTGTATCTCATATATTCTCCACAAAACCTGGAAAACAGAGAGAGCATTTCTCAAACACATGATATTAATTATGATGTTTATGTCATTTTGACTTTGGGGTGAACTGATGTAAACACAGAGAATTAAATCCTTCCAGCTTTCTAGATACCTGTGTTAAGAACCAGATTAATATTTTGGACTGACTTGTATATTTGACAACAATCTTCCTACTGCATTCAGGAGCCATGTGTATTGTCCTTCAACTTTGTATCATATATCAGTGCATTGAGTAAGGTCCAGTTTGGAGCTGAAAGTAGTGAAAAGAAAAATATTCCACATAGCTACAGTTTTAGATCTGATCTTGTTCACATTCAAGTCAACAAAATTTCAAGGTAAGCACTTAGCTTACATTAAAACAAAACTATTTGGTGATGCTATTACATTACAAATAAACCAAAGTATCCAGATATATTTCCAGCTTCAAAAATTAGGATCTTTGCAGAGCAGCTGACACAGAATTTTAAAAGAAACTTTATATATATTCTCAGTTAACAATATGTCCATAAGTATTAAGTAGGATTTATTCTTCAAAGGGCAGAAGACAAAGTCTGTACCTCGAAGTTTGTTTTTTAATATGAATATTTGAATAAACAGTTCCAGGCATACATACTAAGACTGCATATTGTATTGTAAAACAAGACTATCAGAAATATTTTCTCAAATGCTTAACATGAAGTGTCATATTAACATGGTGTGACCTCACATCGCATTTTTAACGTTTATATATGCAAATGGTCATATTTACATGTGCACATGCCATTCACAAATTCAAATTAAAGGCAAATAAATGCTTTAGATTAAGGAGATTAATTTGGTGTGTCTCACGGTTGACACACTTTCTACAGAGATCACTGAGACCCAAGTGCTGGGCTGTTATCCAAAAAGACAGATGGCAATTTCCTTTTGATAAGAGTTCAGAGAGTTAAGAGTTTTTAGCAGTGAGGGAACTCTGAAGTAACCAGGCTTTTTCTTGTAGGGAAAGCATCTTTCAGAAGCCAGATAAATCTCTCTAAAACAGACAAACACAGGAACCAAGAAACTAATCAGAGTGAAATGAACTGTGTTGCAGCCCCTTCAAAATGTTTAGAAGGTGCTTTTTTGCTTTCATTTTTGCAACACATGGGAACTACTTCAGAAAACTAGAGACTACAGATAACATTTTAGTACTCATTCCTCTTTTATAAGTACCAATACCATTTATGATTATTAGAGATGCCAAATTTAATTTAGCTGTTGTTGGTTTAACGTACATATGCATCATGCATGAAAGAAACAGTTTTAGATATTTTAAAGACTATGTAAACACAAAAGTAACTCAGAAAAAAATAGATAAAACCAAGCAAATCAGACAAAACCAAGATGCTTCTGTTTAACGGAAATCTTGTTCAGACTGTGCCAGCTTAAATAGATATGGAACACTTCAAAATTGTAAGTTATAAATGTGGACAGTCAGGAAACTACAAGACAAGAGTCTAGGGTCAGTCTGCAAGTACTGACCTGCTGCTAAAGCAGTCAGTCATCTGCATTTTGTAGTTATGTGCATTTAAATATATTAAATATATTTAAATATATTCACTTTCTTTTTCTAAACATATAAGACCCAGCCTCAGACATGCTGATACCTTCAATGTAGTTTATCTTGTAAGATTAGACCCAATGAGGATACCTTTCTTCTAGTTTCCTCTCCTCTCTTTTCTATCTGTCACTAATAGAGCAGAAATTGAAGTGGCTAGGGTGGTGTCTGCCCACTCTTAGCCTGGGCCCTGTTGTGTTCTTCATTATTCATGTCTCCATTAGTTTGGTTCAAGAGGCCTGGAAATGATGTCCGCTCTTTATTTGCTTTGTCACGGTTCTATAAGAAATATACCCTTTTATTTTGCAAATTGTTATTGTAGTTTTCAGACCGGTTCAAATTTGACCAGAAGCACCTTGTTTACAAAGATACTGCAAGAAATTTTGTGTATCCTCTTCTATCCATGCCATATCAAGGCTCACATGAGCACTGCGTACTTCCAATCACCTCAGGTCGCGTCACTTTGCATTGAATCAAGTCATGTCGCATCAGTGATACCACTATCAGTACTTATTTCTGATAGAAAATTCAGCATAGATTTAGACAGCAAATAGCTCAAGCACAATAAATGCATATAATGAGCAGACTAAGTATCTGTGAGAACCAGATATTTTAAGTGTCTCTGTCAAGTCGGTGCTTTCAGATATTTCAATATCCTTGTCTCTATACTGCATGCTGCACATATATTTCTGATACATGTGCATATACTAAAATGTCTGTCTAAGCAGCCTATTTGGAACTCTTATCATCTACAACCGTTTGCAAATGTAGACCTGTGCAGTTTTGAAATAAGCAGACATTGTTGGATCGGTTTGGATATTATAACTACATTGTACACTTTGTAGGTTGATCATATCACATCAGTGTACAAAAACTAAATGTTGACAGATTTAATTTTTTTTTCATAATTTGAGATTTGCCTGCTGGGCATGTTTTCAAATAGTTATGCATGATTAGGCTCTATGACAGACATTTTATTAAACATTTTACCCTGATGTTCATTTACAAAAGTTAAGTGTTGTAATTATCCTATTATGTACACAAAAAAGGAGGGAGGGAGGGAGAGAAAGATCAACATTAAAAAAACCCATCTAACTGAAAAGTACAAAACCAGATAGAGTTTACAAAACATTTGCTCATAGCACCTGTTTGGATGAAATTAACATCTTTTGGTTTATGCTACCTGGGTATTCTCTCTTGACTTTCTTGGGATCTGCATGTTCACAGGATTTTTCAAAATCTGACTTATTTTTACTTAAAATCCTAAAAATTAATTAAATTGACAGAGCTCACACACCCACAATTCTATATAAGTGCTAAGTGGTGATCTTGTTAATTATTATGATCAATTTTTTTTTTTTACTTATTGCTGTGGTATCTAGGTGCTTTCCCAGGAGTCAATTGAAGCAGTCTTTCCAGTGTCTTTTTTTAAATTCCTTCAGGGACCATGTGATTTTATGTAAGTTCAGGAAGCTATCAACTGATACTAGGTATATATACATATTGAAAACTATTACGAATATAAGCATTAACACTATGTAAAGAGCTAATGGGGATTTTCAGGGAAACTGCACTTCTGTCTCAATTCACTCATGTTTAGAAACCAAGCATATGAGTATGTAGGTTGAAATGCTCTGCTTTTAGGTCATCAAGGTATTGAAAACACTTGAGTATTGTTGTTGCTGGATATAATTTCCAGTTACTGTCATGCAGTGGTGAGGTGGGTTAGCAGCGCCCACCCAGCCACTCACTCACTGCCTCAGTGGGATGGGGGAGGAAGCAGGGTGAGAAAGCTCATGGGTCAAGATGGATTGCTTACCAATCAGTGTTGAGGGCAAAACAGATTCAACTTGGGGATAATTAACTTTAATGTAGTACCAATTAAGTGAGAAACAAGGACAACTATCAAAACAACTTTTCTCCCCACTCTCCTAGACTTCACTCCTTCACTCCTGACTTACCTACCCACTCTCAACGGGGGACTGTAGTCAGTCCTTAATAGTTCTCCTCTCTTGCTCCTTTCTCTTCACACTTTTCCCCTGTTCCTGCACGGGTGCTCCACAGATCACAGTTCTTACCAGGAAATATCCATTTGCCTACTGTAGGGTCCTCCAAGGGCTACAGTGGGGACACTCCCACTGCTGTGGGACAACTCCTCCTTTCTCTGACCTTGCTGTTCCCTTTTTTTTTCACTCCGGTGTTTTTTATCCTCCTCGTCGGCAGCTGCTCCACTACTGAAACCTTTCCAACCCAATACAGGTGACAATGCTAGCCACTGTAACAAAGAAGGTATCAGAATATTCTCAGGAGCCTGTGCCCAGTATGAAACAGTCTTTTACTTTAAGGTCCAGTGACTAATAACCAGAACCTGTCTTGTGAGCCTCTGAGGAAAAATGGGAATAAATCCCTCTATATTTTAACCTGTAATTCTCTCATCAGCTAAACACAATAAAATTCAGATAGATTCTTGTCTAAAATTTCCCATAAATGCACGTGCCATGCTGGTAAAAAATTTATTTCTGTGAATAAAATTTTCACTCTTTATGGGTAGAAAATAAAAATGTCATGTTTCTGACTGAGATCCATTGCTGAATTCTTCTCAACTGTCAAAGATATTTGTTTTCACTTGAAAAGCATTGGTTTAAGCAAATAATCTCAGGAGCTAATCTAGTAGTGTGATGCTCCCCACAGAAGAGTTTGTCAGAGAACATAAGAGACTGAGGATCTGTTGGTCCCTAATCAAATGTAATACTTTTCTACACTAATTCCATCTCTAGGAGATACTGAAAAATATGATTTTTAACAGTCTTCCTGAAAAACACTAGTACTATTTTATAAAATGAAGTTATGTCTGAAATTACTGCGCAACACGTCCTTCGTATTCTCCATTGCTGCATTCAGATAGCATGTCTTTACTCAGCCTCCTCCATGAGTGCTTTAGAAAACACATGAGATCTATATACTGGCACTGCATAAAGTGACTTTACCTTTCAGGTTACATGGCCATTTTTTCATGTGATGCTCTGGCATCCTGAAATGTCTTGACTTTTCGCTAGTAAAACCGTTTGGTTTTTTCTTTGTATTTATTGACTGAGTGATATTGTAATGACTAAAACTGACTCTTTGACTTCCAGACCAGGAGACTGAAAGTTCATTAGGACATTCCTTTTACAAAGGAAAGTAAAATTACTGTGTATGTTATCAAATCTGATCTTGTATTCAAAAACAGATTAATGCTTGATCAGTTTCTCACAGTCAGTTCAATGAAATACTAAGTTAGTTTTCAGAATAAAGAGGAAGATGGTATTATTCCAAAAGAAAAAAGTATTTGTGGCTTTCAAGAAAGCTGCTTGAAGCATTGACTCTAACACCCTTTTCTTCATATTGGCTTTTTTGAAGACTATGTCTTAACCATACAAACTCTCACTTCACATGGCAAAGTTTTAGGATCTTGTAAGTAGTGCCTCTTTCACCCACCAGAATTTCTCAGATTAGTTTTATTTGTGTGAATTCTGTTTGCTGCACTGGAATGTCTTCCGCTTTTACTGACTTAAAGTAGACAGTTTTTGTATGCTTTACCTTTAATAGTTCAGCTTTGGGAGTTCAGAAAAATGTACTCAACCTACTCAGTTATTGAAGGTTCTTCCTCCTAAAATTTGTTTCCTCATATAATCATGTCATTAGCAGAGGCATCATTGAGAGGGCTGGCCTGTCACTTTAAACAAAGATTACTATTACCTACTGTTGCGGCTGGTGTTTTGAGTTGGAGAAGAGATTTGGGCACTGGAATCAACAGCTCCAAATATCTCAGCATTCCAGAATAAATCATTGTTTAAATACAGAAACAAAATGGGAAGAGCCCTTTGTGGGATTTTTCTACGATGTATTTCCAGTATTTCCAACATGTATTCTTAGGGATTCAACCTTCACTGAGAAATTGCATAAACCTCTCAAGTTAGAGATCTTATTTTTTAAATAAAAGGAAGATTCAATGTGTTATCTTAGTGTCCAGACATAATGAAATGAGATGTATTTCTTCATCCCCAGTTTGCACACAAGATAAAAGGGGTCAATTGAATAGAGAGTAACTTGCAGTCAACAGCTCCCCAATGCACTCAAAGAAAAATGCATCCTCTCCCTTTTAATCAGGCTTATGAATAGATAGAGGTGGTTTCATATGCACTTTGAAGTCTCTTACCCTGAGATTTGGCCCGTTCCCTGTATTTTTTCCTGGAACACGGTACTATGCGGGGTACCTATGCATATCACAGCCTCTGCCATCATTTTTAATAAGTAGCTTATCTCTGTGATGCAACTAAAAGCAGTCCTGAGTGTCTCCAGGGTTTGTTGTAATTAGATTTTATTGTTGTATTTGCAAATGTACATTTTTTGAAAACTGGTGCAAGAAAAATGGAAAAGAGATTCTAGAAGGTGATAGTCTGATTTTTAGAAGGTTTTAACCCTTTGTAATTTCCAGATTCACAAGCTTATTTATGCTTCCCAAGCAGCTGTTCTTAGACGCCTCTGAAGCCCTGAATATAGCAGCTAGTGTAGTTTATTAGCTGATGTTGGGTAATTATCCAAAGATTATCATTTATAATTGCAGTCAGATGCTGTAGGATCAGAAGTTCAGTAATTTGTGGGTTGCTAATAAGATTGTAGAAGGCCTTCTCTGAAGGTCTTACACTCTTGCTGCTGCCCCTTTCTTCTCCAAGTATTTACAGCTATAAGGGAATTTCTTCAAGTCCCACTACTGCCAATGAAGTGCTGTGAAAAAAAAGGCAGGGTTTGCTAACTTCTGATTGGGACAATAAAGAAATGACACTGTTTTGAGCAGAAAACCAACCAGTTTACTTATAATGTTCTCTGGCATTACACTGCCGTGCTCACCACCACCCAAATCACTGAAGCTACCTTTGCACTCACACCTTTGTGCAGTCAGTGGAATTTCTTGCAGTCTGCATTCAAGGACTGAGCTTCACTTTGGTCTTTGTACTAGTCTCAGTTCTCTTCATAGCTCAGCTCATCAGGACTGCTAATGAAGCACGCATTGCAATTTTCCCCTTTTGTGTTTTATTCCTGCTTGATTGTCTTGTCATGGGGTGCTGTGAACTGCTTTTAGAGATTCATATAACAATTTTTTCCAAATCAAAATATTTCCTCCAAACAATGTCATCTTTTCTGTCTGGCATTGCTACTAATCTTTATTTAGTTATTTACTTTACAGTTTCTAGAGGGACTGGAAATGCTCAAGGCACCCCTTTAAGCAACACTTTATATCAAGGTTGCATTTATAAATACTTCATGAGAGGCTAATGAATGATTAATAGATGTTTTAATGTATGACCAATCAATTGTAGATTTTGCAATGTCCAACAGACAAGTAGGTTTCTTATAAGCATAGATTATAACCATATCTGACATCTTCTATTGATGGGCTTCTAAACATCTATAACATACACACTACTCATATCTGTAACATGCTTAAAACATCTACTAATCACTGGTTAATTTTTTATAAACTATTTTGAAGCAGAGCCTGTCTATGGAGTATATCCCTTACTGCTGCTTGTGACTCTCCATTTCTAAAAGATGGAGAATTTACTCATCATCTTAGGACTTGGAACTCCTGCTAATTTCAGCTCAAATATAAAGCTTTTCTGAGTTAGCTCTAGCATTTTCATCTCAGTCTGAGAAAAAATGTCCCTAGACTGTTTTGTCCCTCAGACTTCTGGCTGCTCTACCCTGCTAATGTGTATTTTGCAAGTTCTGCTATAATGCAATGATTCTTAGGAGGCAAAGCCACTCTAAAATGTATTTTCAGTCTCTTGAACTCAGTTTGATTGCTCTCAAGACAGCTGTCCAAGTGAAGATGGTTCCCAACATTTTTTTTTAATGTCATCCCAGTGTGCTTGGTTCAAAGTTTGTCCTTTCTCAGAAAAGAATAAGAAAATAGAAATTTCACAATAATCCAGTGGAAAAGCCATGTCCAAGACACCTTTTGATTCTGACAGATAATCTGACATAAACATTTTGTATGCTTGATAAGCACAGGGGTTGAGAGGAGTGTTCCTCTGTGGGATTCCCCTAGTCTCCTAAGGTGAAAGCCATGACCATCCTCTATGCTTTCTATGGAGCATTCCGGTAGAATTGACTAAAGCAGGCAATAGAAACAACTTCCTGAAAATTTATGAGTCCTGGAACTAATCATTCACATTTGAGAAGCAGCATGTTGCTTAGTATCATATTTTGCAAATGAATTTTGAATTTTTAGTTGATATCTACTGACCCCACTTACAAGGTTGAGTCTTCTATTGTGAGTTATCTAGATATTGAGACCAATTATTTAATGATAAAAATTAAAAGGATTTGCAGATTTTTTTTGGGTTTGGGGTCATCAGTAAAATAGTTTCTGTTCTGAATATCCCCAAGTAAACATTCCACTCCCAGTCAAATCAAGTGCTAATCTTTCGCTGATTGCTCTTTACAGCAGTACTAAGCTGCTACACCTGTTGCATTAGCACCTTGAGCCTAAAGAAACACATCAAGGATAACTTGATTAAAAAAAAAAAAAAAAGGGGGGAATTTTATTCTTCAACATCAACATGGAATTTCCTCCTCCTTTTTTAAAACTATTCATTTTCAAAGTCCCAGAAGTAAGAACCTATCAAACTTGAGCTCTTGGAGCAGACATTTTTTTACGCACAGTTAAGTGGGTAAAAAAACATTAAAATAACATAAACGTTATTGTGCTATCACTTTTATATTATCCAGTTAGCATTATATGTTTATCATGGGTTTTATCATGATATTTATTTCTTTTTTTCAGCTGGTTAATAATCCACTAGCAAGTCAAGCAGCAGCAGCTGCAGCAGCAGCAGCCATGGGCTCAATAGCAAACTCCCAGGCCTTTGGAAACGCTCTCTCCAGTCTTCAGGGGGTCACAGGCCAACTCGTCACTAATGCACAAGGACAGGTGAGTAGAAGATGGAGCAAACAGTGAATTCTGATGGCAGGCTGATCTTGGGACAAAAATGAGTTCCGCTTGTATGACAGCAATTTAAAAGTGCACATGTTGAAGATAAATAAATATTGATTTGCCAGACAAGGTAAGAAATGGAAAGTCTGAGAAACAGGGGGAAGCTAGGCACTCTTAAAGAGTGTTTTCAAGCTAGAAAAGGCTAAGAGTTTGTTTTATTTTGTTTCAGCCCGTTAAAAATATTGCAGTAGTGCAATGGCATGGTATTTTAAAAGTCCAGCAACCCTGTGATTTTTAACAAACATACCATCTGTTTCCCTCCACTTACATATGCCTAATAACAGACACCTTTACTGAAGTGTTACTGTGCTTCACTTTTTTGCATTTCTGAGGCATTTCTGTATTATGTCATTTCTTAAAAGGCATTAAATGTTTCTAGTAAAGGAAAATAAGTTGTAATGAAGTATCAGGGATGGAGTTATCTGAGTGGCTTTCTCATTTGTTTCTTAACTGTGTTAAGCAATTTGCAATGAATATGACAGCCTGTAAATGCAAATTTGGAAGATTATTTTGGTTTAAAGAAAATTTTCCAAACAGGAACTAGAACATTGTTTAAGAGTTAGTGTGTCTAAGAGAGAGATTGTTCATTACCTACATGCTGTTTATTTGTTCAAATTACTTCAGTTTCAGTCTTAGTATGATGCAGAAACATACGCATCTGAATCCATATATATAAAAATAATTCCTTTGATACACCATATTTAAGTGGCTTTCAGATTGCAACCACTTTCATTCTTTATTGCATTTATTAGGACTAAAATTAACACAATGCCTTGTTTCTCTGCAACAAATCTGTCAATATAACTAGTAACTGAGTAATTTGAATGTCATTATTCTAAATTCTACAAATTGGGCACTGTGATACCCACAGTGTTTATGCGGATGTTAGGCCCTGAAAAACATTTTTTGAAATGATGCAGCTTGGATGATATGTGAATCTAAAGTTTAGTTTCTACTTTTACTGTTTACTAGTGAGGAGAAAAAACAGGAAGAGCAGCTTTTCTCCTGGTACTTTTCTGCTAGTTAATTGGACCAGGAGTGAGGTTTTTTTATTTTGGCCCATTAAAAAATAAAATTCAACGTTTTATAGGACACCCCCCCCCGCCCCCATTTTTTTTAACAGGACACATAAACAAAGATGCTTCCTGAGCTTCGCTATCACCATCCAAGTCTCAGGGAAAAAAGAAGCTGACCTTGTTATATTTACTGGGTGGGTGCAGAATTGTTCCATCACTACCCCGAGGGTTGAACGATGGAGCTTGTCAAAGTGAGGCCTTATCTAATGAATCATCTTATCGCAGGTGCACACCACACATATTAAAGGAGGATTGTATGAACAATGTGCCCTCTACAATAACCTTTCAATGTCTACTTTAACCCTTGTTTCAATCCCTTTTCATCAAAGGATCATTTTATGCAGCCAGCTTTAAATGGGGGTTCTCAAAAGCCTATTAAGATTTCTGGAGGGATGGGGTATTGTTTTGGGAGAAAAGTTGGTTACAATACCTATAACTCATAGTCAGATCAGCTCCAACATAGAATCCTGCTTGTTTCTATCTCCTCTGTGCTCCAGAAATGGTTCACAGTTGCCACTCACATATGAGGCACTTGACACCAAAAATGTTCATCGTAAGAGCTAAAGTTATGAATGTAGACTAATTTTTTATAGCTTTTCCTTTATGTGTTCTCCACAGAAAACATAATCTATGTGTGACCAGTCATTGTATCCTTAAAAAAAAACACTAATAAGAAGATATCGCTGAATGAACGTTTCACTCAGGCTGAGTCTGTTTATTCCAGACATAATGTAAAGTCCAATAATTCCACAGGTTGCAGAGAAAGAGAAACAAAAGGAAGACTCTTCCCAATTGTTTGTTCCCAAATTACAGCATCTAGCTATCTGCCTAGGTCTTTTAAATAAGGGTTGTCTTTTTCTTACTTGTTTTTGCAAATGTTCCTTGGTTTATAATCAGTACTGCAGACCTTGCCACAATATAGATAAATATTCATAGTAAGTGTGTCATATAGCACACAGTTTTATAATATTCAGCATATTACTTAGAGACCACTCAGAGTAACTCATATTACTTAGAGACCACTTCTCAGGCTTCCTTAAAACAGGGCATAGTATAATTTATCTACATTCCAGAAATTAAATTGCATTCTCTTCAAATTAATAGAATTATAACACCTAACCAAGAACTACAAGATGTTTCTTCAAAATTGGGAGCATAAAAGAATAGTAATTTGAAATGCTCAATTTCTAAATAATCTGCTTGGAGTCACTAAAGAGCCAGATTTGCACCCTATATTAAGAATCTCCCCTTTGAAAATTGCCCCTTTCAAGGAATCACAAGCATGATACCCAAAACTCACTCTTGAAAATATAAAGCTGAATGCTGGTACATGCAATCTTTGTAATTACACGCTGTTTCTGTTACAGAAATTCAGGGCTTGTAAATGTCCATCTGTCTAGCTAAATATATGGTGATCAGTAATCCCTGGAGACATTAAGCTCTAGGTCAAATCCAAGATCCTATGGCAAATTTAAGGGAAATGATCCCTTAAATGACATATGGCATGGCCTTAATTCCCAATAGTCTAGGATTTCTTGCAATTACAGTAACAAAATCATATATATTAACAATAATTTATATACCGAATTTTTTATTTATTTAATTATTGAATTCACAGTTATGGCATGTTTATTTATTTTTCATCTTTTGCTTTGGATGGCAATATGAACTGTAACACCAGAGCTTCCCAAGACCAAGCCAAGAGATCTAATCCATTGAAACAATATGATTAGATCACCTGATTAATTTGATATAGTACAGGTAGAGGACTGTAAATCAAATTTTCATTTTCAGAGGCATATTATGAAGAGCTATTGGCCCATGTAACACTGCTTGCATTCTGTTTGCCCTCAGCACTTTCCAGGAAATGTTTGCAGCACTGGACTTTCATTTCTTAAATTTAAAGGCCAGGGCAGCAGGTTTGCCAGATTGCACCCTGTCAGTAGATTTCAAAGAGAGACTGTCTACTTATTCAGCGTCAGCCTGCCTTTCAGTAGGACCCTGGTGCCATTGCTGCCCTTGGATTCTTCAGAGGTTTAATAACCCAATATATCTCTTTTTTATGCTGGTTTTGCAAATGAAATAAAAAATCAGGAGTTTTGTGTTGGTTTTGCTATGTTTATTAAGTATGTGAAATGTGTACTTTGGTGGTTGTCCTAATATTTGTAAGGAAATGAGCCACAGAAATATGACAGCAAGGTGGATGAATATAGTTTCTTAAGTATCATCAGTTGCATTCATATATGTCTCTTGACTTCAGCAGGATAAAATACATTTTAACTGTGGGTACTGAGTAAGTTTAGTTTCTCTTTTGGAAAGTTGGGAGTTGTCTAACAGGAGAAAAATACCACTAAATTCAGAAGTTGCAAAATAACATTTTACCATAAAAGAAAAGAGTAGCATGATAAGAGTTGTCATGATGAACTGCCTTATGGATAAAGAGGGCAATGGTATGTTTCCTGGGAGATTAAAAGGAAAATCTAAGTATGTATGGTGTAATTGTATTGTCCACACTTTAATTGAACAGTGAATTAACTGGGATTGTTTCATTATAATCTAAGAATGCCCCTAAAGTAACTCAGGCTTCATTGTGCCCATGCCTTGCTCTTTAGACAAGAAAACCTTCTGTATAAGAAAAATCTTAAGCACCGGTCCACCCTATTACTTTACAGAAAAATAACTAATTTTTGAGTCTTGCAGTCCACAAGTAGCTCAGGAAACTAAATAGAGAAAAAGGCATTGTTGATCCAATTAGATAATAGGAGTACTTTGGTTCTCATTATTCTGATGAGAGGGTACACATTTGCTCTTTGAGCTTCTTGATGGTAAACGGTGCTAATGAGGCCTGATGGATTCCCTGCTCCTAACAAGCCTCTCAGCAGTGCGAGTGATTACAATGGAGATAGATTTGATGGGATGCGCTCCCTTTTGTAGTGTCTCAGCTGCTGACACTCTACGACATAATCAGGTCACAGAGCCGGTCACAGCCATCAGCAAAAGCCATAGCTCTAGTCCTCATTATTAAAGTGCATTATTCAGTTCCAGGCCTTCACAATACTGCCAAGGGCCTTTTTTCCTTCCCCTTTTTTTTGTTAAGCATCAGTTCTCAAATACAAGAGTTAATAAAATCATCAGCTAAAGAACTAGTAAATTAAAGAAATGGAAATAAAGTGCTCCCTTTCAAATTCGTTGAAGGATCACAATTAAATAAGCAGGGAATTTCTCATCACCACACACTGTACAGTACAATGTAATATGTCATGTGCAATAACAACAGGAATAGGATTTTTAAAAAATAATATTGTCCTCATTGTGGACTGGCTTGGAAAGTGCTAAAGTATCTTTTATGGTAAAGGAAATTTCTGTCTTCCTAACTATTACATGTCTACATGTAGGTACTATTATTTTCACTATTTTCTGTAACTACTTTTTTCCTGAAGTGGAAACAGTTATTTGCAAACTAAGTTTATGACTCTAAGCAGAGCAGCTGTCTTGTCTTAGCTTACGTGGCCAAGGCCACAGTCTGGAAAACATTCAGTAGGCCACAGTACTAGGACCTCTTTGTTCCCATAGATGAGGCCATTACCTTCTTTTGAGGAGTGAGGTAATTATAAAATGGTCTGGAAAAAGGTGTTTGTAGTATTTTATTTCTATTTTGATGATGTTCAGTTGGGGCTATCCCCATTCCAAAAGAAAATACTCTTTTAAAATCTAAGGCACATTTTAATACAGTTTAGTTAAACAGGTGAGAAAATAATAGAGGAAAGCCACAGTTAGTTATTTAGTTAGTTAGTTATTAACTTTTTGTTTCAGTTTTGTTTCAGCTAAATAGAAATAAGATACTCCAATACTGAAATGCATACTTTTACAGGGATTTAAACCATTTCTGTTAAATCCCTGTAGTGACAATACGGTGACAATTAAGTGACAATAGTACAATTTTGTGCATAGATAAAACCAAAGGGACTAATACATTGGGTAAGGTTTTTTCTTGCTGTTGGGGAGTTTTTTTGTTTGGGTTTTTTGGGGGGTTTGGGCGGAGGGGGAGGTTTGCAGGGGTTTTTTTGTTGGTCTTGTTCAATTCCACAGTTTTTCCTCCGTTTTCCTTCTGGTAGAGTATGCTATGAGCAAATGAGTATGTACACACAAAGTTGCTTGTAAGACTTTCAGTTCTCTAGAACCACAGATGTAAGAACTTTTCAATATCCACAGTTCAAAGTTCAGGGTTAGTACTGTGGAATTAGCAGTCATCTCCAAGAAATGTGGAGAGACTGCTATGTGACGTAGTTTTGTTTTCAACACTAGCCAAGAAAATTGGAGGCTACCACTGGGACAGCAAGTTGTGACTCCTTCTACACTTAAAAGGAGGATGTTGATTGTTTATTGGGGTTTTTTGTTGTTGTTTGGGTTTTTTTAATTCTTCCAGAAGTTCTAGGAGGCTCAAAATCCTGTAATGTGTAAGAATCTTAGAGTCCTCCTGAATATGTGCAATTCATACTGTTCTTCAGGTGTTCAATGTCCATTGACCTTATCTTTTGACCTTCTTTTTCTTGTTATCACTACTATATCTCTTTCAGCTATGCAGTTTTAAAACATGGTAACCACTGATATTTTAGCCCTCACATCATTCAAATGCTCACAAAATTCTTAACAATAATTAAGTAGAGACTGCTAACAATATCTTCCTCGGGCTAAGACCTAAAGAAATCTGAGTTGGTGGTATCAGAATGGCATATATTAAGGATTTTTCATTAGAAGACTGAGAAATTAAAAGAGACACATTTTGAGGGAGATGCTAGAGGGAGGGATTGTCTAATAATAGTCTAATAGTACTAGCATTTAAGAACATTCCTTGGAAAACCCTTTACCAGGAGGATCTATTTTGACAGACCTTCATATTAATGTATTGAATTTCTGCCTGGTGGAGTCTGACTCTCTGTTTTCCCCCTCAAAGTTTCTCTGTGCTGAATACATGAGGTTTTGCCATTTGCAATAAGGAAAGTGAAAAGAGAAAAGGTCGGTGGTAAGGGAAGATTTTTTTTTTCCATTGGTTTCCCTCCCCACAGCTATACATAGAGGAGGGTGTTTGTTTAATTACCTCCCATGTGAATTTGAATCAAAGACAAATAATTCTTTTAACATATTTTTGCTGACTGTGTCTTTATTTTGCTGTACTATGTCTCTAATATCAGTTGTAACCACAGTGGCATAGATGTAAAAATGCATTGACCAAGCTCTCCGGTCATGCGAATTGGTAGTTTCATGAAGTGGAAGTGGACTGAGGCAGAGTGCGTCTAATTTAAACCAAGAGTTGACTAGCCTTTTTTATCTATTTTAGGCAGTGATCACTGAAAAATGGAAAGGATAATTGTGTAATGAATCTTCTATCAGGCTTGGAAATTATCCACATCTATCCAGAAGGGCCACTGAAATTTCTTTTATCTAACTTGCAACAAATCTTACTTTTCTTCATATTGTAGCCTCTTGCCTGGATTTTTTGCCTAAGGTACTGTGTCCTGGACATAGATCTTTTCAGAGGTGCCCAAGTCTTATTTTCAAAAGCAACTTTCATACCTGTAAAAGCCTGAGTTTCCTTCAATCAGAGTTACGAGTCTGAGTGCTTGAAGGCATGTCTATGCACTGTAACATAGCATTGCAAGCAAATTGCCAGAGACAGTTCATTTATATGTGCATGCCTCAGTGCTATACTAGTACAGATTGAAGAAGCCAAATCTCTCGGTAGTAGGTTGTTATGGCTGGACTAATTAATTCTGCTTTTCAACAAGGTGACACAGTATCTAGTTCGTTAGTTATTAGCTCTGGGGTCTTGCTAACACACTGTATTATGTGGCATAAATATACTTTGAAGAGACCCTTAAAAGTCTGAAGCATTTAGGCAAAAATGTTACTATTCTACATTAATTATTTCAAGTCAGAAGTACTGGACATAACTGTCCTTTTGTCATTGCCTTCTTAATTACTTTTGCGTGGAGGAGAAAACCAAACTTACTACTAGTTCAACCTTAATACCATCTTCATGAAAGCTAACCAATAAAAAAAGAAGAACCTACCATTCCTATAATCTGTTCATCTTAGCATCATGAGGTGGTTATAAGCATGAAAAATTTTCCTTGTTATCACCAGTGACATACATCACAGTCAATGAAATCTTTTTGCTCTACAGAGGTTCTTACACTGCTCTCCTTATCATCATATCACCTTCCAGTAAAGCATTAAGAAACATGACTAGTGATAGTCACAAATTGTTCTTCCTCTCAGCAAAAACTTGTAGAATAGCACATTGCATGTTTGGTAAGGGCATTGGCTTTGTCTGTCTTTGTTAGGAATTTTTTTGTTTGACTTTTAAAGTTTTGGTTTTGTTTGGATTTTAAAATCTTTATGAAGGGATTTCTCAGAGATGCATATTGCTTGTATTTGCATCAGAGAAAGGCAGCCAACAGGAAATGTATTAGCTTTTGCAGCAGAATGCAGTGAAGCCAAAGATAATAAACACAGGAATGTTCCTCAATTGCTATTGGAATCCATTCCAAGTCCTTGACCTTCCCCTTAGAGCAAACTTTGCTGTGCACAGAGAAGGTTTGACTCTTGTTATCCTGGAAGACTGAATTTGGTAATTATAGATTTCATCCACAAGCTTTAGCTAGCCATTTAGATTCCTGGGAAGCAGACCACAGAACAACTTGAAGGCAAAGACTGAAAGTTTTCCTAAGTACATTGAGAACTCTTTAAGATGATGTAAGCAAAGCAGTGGACAGAGTTGATGCATGTAGGTGGTACCAAGAAAAGGGTTTTCCATGTTACTGATGTTTCCCAAACAGTGGAAGTGCTCAGGAATATTGCACCACTTCAGGGGTTGGAAAAGTTGAGAAAAATTTGAGGCCACATCATTGTCTGAACAGAGATGATGGAAATCCTCCTGTATGAGACTTGTATCAGAGTGGTATCTAAGACTATTCCTAATTTTGGATGACTCCTTATGAGGGAGTGCTATGCAGGGTGGATTATAGAGAGACTGTAGGAAAGCAGAGGCAATAGGGGACCAAATCTGAGAATCTGCGTTATCTTTCTAAATATGCCTCATAATATCTGAAAAAACTCAGATCATAGTTCTTTGTGTAACATGGTGCTATGTCTTATTTAGATGTTATCTAACTTATCTTGTGTATAGTATATGCTTCATCCTTGTGTCGGAATTTTACAATCTGCTCAATTGGCATTGATAACCAGAATAAACAACCCAAAAGTGCTTGTTTGGGCAAAGGGGAAAATAAGCCAAATCACTCTGTCAAAAATGCAATTAATGCAAAATGCTAAATATTTTTTGGTCCTTGATTCACTGATAGAGCACTCCTGCTGTTTTGGTGAGGTTTAGAATTTCTTAAAAGTTATAAGTCTTCATGCATAAATGAAGGCCATTGTCTTTCTTATTGAGCTGCAGTCTTGACATTTGTATGTGTATGTCTTAGAGATACAGGTGAGGAAAGATTTGGTACTCCCATGTTTGATGTGCAATCAGTATTTGTTTGAAATCTGAAAGGATGAGGAGTCCAGATATTTTACCAGTATCTTCTGAAGAATTTGAAAATGAAGAAATTTGTCTTCCTCAAGTAGTGTTCACATAATGAGGAGAATATTGCAGAAATACTTGATTGACTCATTTTGTAGTAAGCCGACCAGTGAAATATATTCATGCAGCATTCATAGTAATAACCAGCCAGATGCAGACCCATAACTTCTGCATGCAGATCCACAAGCTTCCAAATAGCACAATGAGCTGGAATTGTCCTGTAAGAGGAAGTATTCTCTGTCTTCTGATTTGCATCTAAATTATTGCAAAGAATTTTTTTATGCCTTCTTCTATGTGTTGATCTGTGAACAGTGACAGGGAAAGTTCAAGCAGAATAAAATCACCTAACCATGCATGGACACTCAATCTATTTTTTCCAAAGTATATATCAGTTTGTCTTTTTTTTTCAGATGCTGACAGTGGTAGGCTTCAGTGTGTATATATGTAAATGGCCCAGATATCAAAAGGAAAAAAAAAAGCACTTTGAAATATCTATGTCAATGTATTAAATATATATGATTTTAAAAGTACCTTTTTTACTTAAACTTCCTTCTTTGCACATTAATTAAATATTATCTCTAGGATAAGTATTTCTCACAGAAGACTAATGTATTATTGTCACATAATAATGGAAGAGAATGACAGAATCTCTTTCCTTAAGCTCAAAGAAGGATTTATTAATATAGAGAAAACACTCATAGCCCTTGAGCAACTCTGTTTCTGCTTCATAGAGAACCTTTGCTAGACTCCCCACATGTCTAGCTTCATGCTAGAGATTCAAGGAAGCAATACATATAACCTGCCAGTTTAAAAATCAATCCTCTTTTCAGGTGATAATTTAATATCAAGACATGATGTACCCAATATCCAAATATACATTCATTTCCATGTTTGACGCATCAAATGCTCTGACATAGCCAAGTTTCAAAATAAATGGTTTGTTTTAGAGGTTGGATATGTCATATTAGCATTCACCCAGCAGATAGAGAGATAGATCAGAGAGTGATCAGGACATCAGGGAGACAGTTTAGAGAGAGATGAGAGAGGCCAGGTACACCTTGCAATGTTAAAAAAAGCAAGCTAGCTAGCAAGAAAGAAATTGTATAAATAGGTCACTGCAGCCCAACTGAAAAGAAGTTTAATTTTAACTTGTTAGTCATCATCTCCAGAGGCCTAATCCTCTCCCTTCTTTGAGGCCTGTTCATTTAGTTATGTCTTATTTGATAGCACAAATAGACAGACTCAAAGAAAAAAACCATGGTATCAGACTCATGCTGTGTACCAGCTTTAAGGGGGAATCAGCACCACTTGCCATGCTAAAATTTCCTTCTTCTTTCCTTCTCAATTCTTCTTATTAGCCTTAATTTGTTCTCATTTGTTCTGGTTTTGCTCTTCTGGTTTCTTCTGTAAATGGAAGGATAAACCCATGTGGAAACAAGAGTACGGGTGAACAGGTGTCTGGTGCCAGTGTCAGTGACACATCCTCAGACACCCCAAGGTATTCAACTCTCTAGTTTCTGTGCTACTTCCTCTGTCTCTAGAATTTTCTTTTCCTGACAATAGTTCTTTGCCTCACTGTGTATCTAGGATTCAGTTAGTTAAACATAAATGTTTACTCCCATTTCAGACATGGCACAACACTATTTTAAGCATCCCTGGCTGATCCAGAAAAATGTTCTTCCCTCTGTCTCTTATTGCCATATTCTAACAAATCCTAAAACATTTCAGATAGAGCAGATATCAACATTCTTTTCAACGGAATTGCTTCCCACTTATGCGAACACATGTATGTGTGCGTGTATACACATACTCAGGTGTGTATGGAAATTCGTGCTCATCTCGTCAGAAGAGATACAAGTACCCATAGGGAGATGAAATTATAAATATTTTAATTACCTCTTGAGTCATGCTTCTGTCTTTGGGGTCATTTGACTCTTTATTCTGGTGACAAATGAAAATAAACTAAACCTCCTCTTGGCATGGAAGATGATGTACCGCTCTTTTTTAGCTCAGATCTGTCTCAAGTGTAATTTTAGATGTGTGTAATCATGACTGTACGGAGGCCATAATTGTCTGCGTTCTATTAATTTAATCCCCATATTAATATATGAGGAATAAAACTAGCCCTGTATTTTTTTAGGACTTGGATTTCCCACAAAAGAATGAATGACTGCAAAGTGAAAGTTAAAAGATATTGGATGTTAACATTCTACCTTTTCATGACTAGCAGATACTGTGTAGACTGGTGCTATTTATAGCTCTGCACAAGAGATCACAGTGGAGTAATTAGAAGTTCAAGAAAATTGAGGTTTGTAAGTAGAATTGCAGGGAAAATATTTCCCAACATACGCCCACAGGATGGCATGATCTATGTGTTTCCTGGCATCTATCATGTTGATGAACATCGCCTCCACAGACCCCTCCAAAGTGCTGGGAGGTGGCTTCCACTTTTAGGTATTTAAATTACATCTTCTGGGATCTGCACTATATAGCTCTCAATTTTAATTGTACAGATACTGATGTATGGGTTTTGTATTTACAGTCTCTTAAAATTATTATTAGCAACTACAATGCATCACTCTGTTTGTTTAAATCTGTATGTTGCTCTCCTGGTTAGTCTATTTAACCCAAGGGAATGTGTGTCATTTCTCTGATGCACCAAAATGTCCCAGCTGTCGCACCTATTTTTCAGGTACAGACACCTGCAGGAGACATTCACCTATCTTTAAAGTCAAGTAGACACATGAATTTGAAAACAGTTGTTTTTTATGTTCATTGTTGAAAATACTCCTTTAGCTAAAGCAGAAAGTTTAAGAACCAATGCACACAGAGGTTAGATAAATCATAATGTCATCACCTTTGAATAGATTAGCATATAATTGATATTAGCAAAAAGCACCACATTCTTATCTACCACATCTGAGAATTGTTGCCACAACAACCAAGAGAAAAATCTGCCCTGAGACTAAGTATTTAATGACTGCTAAGAAAAAATAAGTTTTTGAATTTAATTTTTTGTTCACAAAGGTCCAAAGAGACGAACTGATTCTCAGTTCACCAGATAGAGAAAGGCATAGGAAGCCCTGATTCTCATCTGTGAAGTCTAAAAGCTGATTGAATATGTTCTAAAACTGCAATCACAAACAATGTTTTTGTAAGAGTAAAGGGAGGTCTTGGAAATGAGTACAAAACAAAATCTTGACCAGTTTTTTGCCAACTTCTCAGGATAATTATTTAAAATTTTAATATTAGACTACTGACCTAAAAATACTGTTAGTAATATACAGAAGCATTTGTCTGTTCAGATAGGTTCATGCTTCTGTATATACAATGATTGATACTTAGAGCTTTGCTTACATGGAGGTCCTTAACCAACAATTTATTACACCCTGTATGATGAGAAAAAAATATCACAGGTAAATATGCTACAACAAAAGACTTATTTTCTGAATACAAATAAAAATGTATCTGTTAAATATTACTAAGTCGAGCTCAAATTCTCATAGCCTGATCCATCAATGGAAAGGGCCCCGCCTAAGGAGCACTTCATGAGGCAAGTTGTACCCTTGCCTTTTATTTCTCCTTAAAATCACATGCAATGAAAAGAGGGTACAAACATGAATGATGCATTCCTGATTCACTAAATCACTGTGGTCTCTGGCAAGAGCGCAAATGTAAAAATGTTTAAATCGGCCTCATACTACCAAACAAATGATGCAAAAGGAGACCTCAAAGAACACAGAGTGAGGGGAGATAAATGAGTACCATGTCAAGAAAGCAATTTCTCACTGAGTTTGCACAGAATGGAAATTTTACTTCCAAGAGATGGTTAGGGAATCTTTCTAATAAATCTTCAGTCCACAGTCACTGCTGTGTCTTTTTTTTAAACTTACTTTTAAAGAGCTGTATAAGTTATACCCTCCCCAGTGAAATGTGTCAAGATATTACCAGTCAAGCTGAAGGAACTTAAGTGAATCATCTCTATCCCTGTGTTTATATTTGTAATAGACAAGGATGGTCAAACAGATTTCATTTTGTGCATGTGTTCAACATCTTTTCAACCAGTGAGGTCTTCTCAAAGCCTTGTCTTATTTTAATAGTAACCCATGAAAGAAAAAATAAAGAAAAATTGAGTCTTATTCCCAGAAAAAGTGTCTATGATTTTATTTTAATTTTAGGGATTTTTTTAAAAATTATTTTACCCTCCTTTTATATGCAAATGTGATTGAGATGGTCAGTAAAAAGGCAATTTGTTTTCCAAATGACCTAGACACTGCAGGTCAATTTTAGAATTGGCTGCTCAACAGAATCCTCCATCTCTTTAGACTCCAGATTTTAATTCCTTTTCCCTAATTTTAACCACATGAAAGGTAACTTAGGCTGCATGCAATCTAAGCTAGTTGTTTAGTGTTTTCTGTCATCACTGAAACAAATAGACACTCTCAAAAAATAAAACATAGGACCAATCTAAGGCAGGCATTTTAAGCTTCAATGAATTATCTTGCAGGGATTTTTCACTCTCTACATTGAGTAGAGAGAGTAGTGAATAACAGTCTACAACTGGATTTCTAATGCTAAGTGTCTAACATTACATTAATTCCATGCTTACAATATCACACAGTAGTTATTTTTAATGATACTTGAGTCCTTTTGGTAATGTTCTCCTAAAGCTCACCATTGCAGTCACAGTAGTTTTAACTCAGATCCTGGTAGCAGCTGAGGATGGACATGCAGAACTTAGTACTGGCTGACCTGCCTTATTTTTTTAATGACTCTAGAGGAATTCTTCATTTTGTTTGTTCCTGTTTTGCTTGCCTGCTTCTTTGTGTTTCCCAAATAAATAGAGACCAAGGAAATGGTATCTATCTGAATTATTTAAAGCATACTTAACTTTACTGATACTTCAACTAAGTGATGGTTTGCAATGTGAAGGGAAGGATCTTTCTGTTCTGTGTCTTTTCTTTCAAGTAAGATCAAGTATTCCATCTGCAGGACGATGTTATTTAAAAATCAGTTGTGCATAAATGAAGACTTTACATCTCTGATGTTCTCCTGGTTTAAAAAACCCTTTTGAATCTGTAGAAGAGGGAAAGATGTCTCTCCTTTTGATAGATTTCTTTTTACATTTCTCTGGCCATTTAGCCTGCTGTTTTGGTTAGAATAGAAAAGGGATACACAAAATCTTCAGATCACAGACAAACATAAATGTATTTCCAGCACAGCTTCAACCATTAGATGTCACAAATGCCGTGAAAGAGTCTTATCATGTAAGAATTTCAGTCCTAAAAAGTAATCTAAACTACACCATCATAATTATTGCCAGTTTTAACAAAATACTTGTTTTTACTCCTAGATATTATGTATGCTTAGAAGGGGAGGCATATCTTCTAATTTGAATTCAAATGTTCTGCATTTGTTTGGAAATGCAAGTTGAATGTTTTTCATGGAATTCTCCTGATTTGTTACGATCAAAGAGTGTGCCTTATTCTATATTGTGAATGGGGTCATTACTACCAAAGAAACCCCATAAGAAAAAGATGTCCTTTCTACCCAGGGCTTAACCCAGTGCACTTCAACATCTTCCGTAGGACTTGCACTGAGCCTATGGTATACAATGTAAGTTTTTCGCTACAGTGTCACTTTAATAGCAACTCAGAGAAAGAAGTTTTCGCCTCTCCAGCCACTGCTTTGCATGACAGCTGTAGCGTCTTGTCAATTAACTCTCTTAATTGGTTTCTGTTTCTTCTCTATGACCTTTTGGCCTTGCCTGCTGCACAGCACTGTTTATTCAAAGCATTGGGTTTATATGAACTTTCTATCAAAATCATCCCCTTGGAAGGGAAGATAAGTGATAAGGAGTTTCAATACTTGTACCTTTTTTTTTCTTTGTTATCTCTTGTGGCTCACAGTAGAACCTGAATCATCATAAAATTGCACCATAAGTTTGTGTTTTGTATGATGAACTTCTTTAAAAGAAGAAAAAAAAAGACCAGACCACTCTCTACCTGACTGTGTCTTAAAAAAGGAAAACAAACAAACAAAAAAAACCCCAACAACCCAAAACCCATGGTTATCAAGGATAAGAACAAACTGTTCATCTCTTAAAAAAAAAGGTGGTGCAACTTTTTTAGGTATAAACTCATCAACATAATTCTAAAGCATTATGGTCTTTGTTGTAAGAAATGAGAGAGATCCTGTGGTCTTGCCCTAAAGAACATTAAAAAAACATTACTGACAGGAAATTGAAAAAGTAATATATGTCTGAATGAATATGACAACTTTTTTCTGATAGAGCAGATAGATAAATGTCATATACAAGTCTCAAAATGCATTTAATTTTGCCACCACAATGGATATTCTCTTCATAAAATATATATGAATAAGGTTTGAATCATAAAACTTGACTGTGATAAACAAATGCATATTTGATAACTTTCTTCTTTTTCTTTTTTTTTGAGATGCTAATTCCTTTTTTGAGGTTATTTGTTGTTTACACATCTTTACATTTTCATTTCTGAGTGAAGCAGCCTGGTTGACAAATCTTGTGCACATTTAGCCAGGATAAACTTTCTTTTTAATCTGAGAAGTGGATTTTGGCTTTGGGGTTTTTTGTTTTATTTGGGGGGGATGGGATTTGTGTGGTTGGCTTTGTGGTTTTTTTGGTGTGGGGTGGTTTTTTGTTTGTTTGTTTGTTTTGGGGTTGGTTTTTTTTTGTTTTTGTTTTTGTTGTGGTTTGGTTTGGTTTGGTTTGGTTTTTTGTGAGGTGATGGCAGGGAGGAGGAAATGAGGGAAGAAGGAGCAGCTAGTAGATGCACCAACTCAACTATCATCACAGAATCAGAGAATATGCTGAGTTAGACGAGACCCACAAATATTGATATTGTTTCAACAGCAGTTAATATATTCAATTCTGTCTCAGAAATGAGCACAATTCCTTGACTTATAAATTTAAAAATCTGCAATTACCTGCAATTAAAATATTCCATAGATGAATTATAGTATGTCATTTTCACTTCACTCATCTTCTTCTGCTGTAATTCCCATATGCCAGGAAATCTTCTCCATTATTGCTCCAAGATTAAACAAGAAGTTCTTTTGGAGGTTTCATATTACTGAGACTGATTTGTTTTTTAAAAAAAATTTATTACAAGAACATTTGTAACTACAATATGCATTTCGACAATATTTAAAACTAAGTTTCATTTTGCTGTTGCTTTTTTCTCTCATTCACATCTACTGTGTTCTCATAGAAGCTTCCACCACTTTCAATTCTAATTAATATCTTTCTCTTTGGATTGTTAACAGGGAGGCTACTTAAATTAAGGTACAGCCTGAATGAAAGAAGTTTCATTCAGGCTGTACCTCTGATGATCCTTAGACTTTCATATGCTAAACATATCTATGGTTAGATTCTCTGGTCCTTTAAAGCACTGAGTGTAGTACATCACTCCATGAGGAACCTTCTTGTTTCAGTTCAATCTTTTCCACATTAAGGCATTATATTCCGGGAGAGAGAGGTTGAATTAGGCTGGTGGACGTGGCAGTGTTAGGTTTATGGCTGGATTTGATGATCTCAAAGGTCTTTTCCAACCAGTATGATTCTGTGACTTTAAGCATGGATTGGCAAAGCCAGGTTGTGTAAGTGCTCTGAATGATCCTGTGGAGGAACACCTGAGATTCCTACGGGAGGGCTGTAGCTGTAACTGCGAATGATGTCTTCTGAACTAGCTAAGGATCTCTTAATTCAGTGCAAGTCATTGAGGTCCACTGGCACCTCAGCTGCCACAGCTGCAAGAGTAATGTGGAAAACAATAGCTCTAGGAAAACATTTAAAATAAATTGTAAGCATAAGAGTCAGTTCTAGACTATCACAGCATTTTTTCCCCAGCTTTTGGCTATGATTTTCAACATTTTACACCATGTTTAAAATGGCATTAATGTATTTTCCTTTTGTGAAGGAAGCATTTCAGTATTGATGAAGTTAAAGTAGCACCCCCTTTGTTCTTCTTGCAGGAACCTGTAATCCAGTAAAAATTATCAGAAAGTGCAGCAGTAGCATCCCACTTGAAAGTCTTGATAAAGTGCATCATGGTCTTCAGTCATCTTAACTAAGGAAATGTGAGACTATTATGTAATATAACAATTTAATTCTTTGATGACAAATAGGATTATTGTTATTTATTGTCTACAGCACCCCCATAATAATGAATGGAATACATAATCACACTGGAACACTGTGCTAAGGTAGTATTCTAAGATATCAAAAAAACCAATGGCCTGCCCAAAATAACTGAAAATGTAAGTATAAGACACGTGACAACTACACAGATGGAGAAGGGATTCTGAAAACAGATGATTTTCTGGCCTTACCCTTCCCTTTCTCTAGAATCAAAAAAGTAAAGGAGCCTCTCACCTTTGGTATCCTGCAGATCACAGTTGAAAAAGAAATATTTTTAGGACTACTATGGAGACAACATGCAAGAATAGAAATATGTCTGTGATCTACCTTCCACAGAACAGGCTTCAGAGGCATGGGCCCTGCTGTCAGCAGAAGGGAAATATAAAGTAGTTTGAATTCATATAAAATACATAAACAAATTTCAATTTTCCTGTCTGTATAAGGAACATGTTGCTTCCACACAGTAGCAATGTAGGTGATGAAGATGGGATTACCTCAGGGCCACTGCTACTTTTAATTGAAAAATCATAGTTATTTAACTCTTCCTTAAGCAGACCTATGGACCAGGCCTGAATGAAACTGGTAATTAAGCTGCATGTTCTCCTCACAGGTTCATAAACACAGTCTCTTGCTATGTCTTCCCTAAATTTGAGAATCATTTATTTAGATTTAACTGTAATTTTTAAGTATTTCTTTCAGTAGGAACATCTTGAACATACAAAAATTAATTGGCAGCCCTGAGAAGGGCTCAAATGGCCAGTGGAAAGGGAGCAATGACTGAATGCTGTATATTCCTCTCCAGACCCACAGGCAGCGACCCTCCTGAGTTAAGTGCCATTGCATCAGGAAAATGTTTTGCTCTGAGAGAGATCTGAAAACTAGTCATTCATGGTAGATACTAAGTATCTGTATTACAGAATTTACAACCATAATTCCTATAGAGTGGTGTTCAAAGTGTACAGATTTAAGCCAAGCTGTAAGATGTGAGCAGAGCACCTTTGTTTCCCTTCCTTCTGTCACATCAGGTGAAATACATTAATGATGCATTTGATAATATGCAATAGTGTAGTCACTATGCTTTCAAGCACTGAAGCACATGTTCCCACTATTAATGTTAAAGAAAACCAGATGAGTGGATTTTCATCTTCGACATAAAAATACCCTACTTTTTTTGATGTCTTTTCTTCGCAACTCTTAGGTAACCTTACAAAAATTACTCGAGACTTACAGGAGTACTGGCGGGGAGGTAAATAGTATTTATACGAACATATTACAGGTGACTGAATGGAGACCTGGAATTTAACAAACTTTTCAAAGGTGAACTGATAGGCAGAGCAGTGTGCTGAACCAGGGGCCAGAACAAATTTTGCAAGGTAAGAAGGACTAAGGCCTGGCTTATATTGGGTTGGCAAATTTTCATTGATACTAAAAAGAGCAATCAACTCTGTGATGAATGCATGGCAAAAGGACGTTATATTTGATCTCAGGAAGGATTTTATTCCTAGACATTCAGATCTAGAAACTTGGAGTCATGACTATTTTCCATTCAAGAATTTACATGCAATCTATCTAAGTTTTCCCTCCTTCTTTCAGTGAAATGAATTTTTTCTCCTTGTCTTCAACTCCCACAAAATTGTGGTGCATTATAGCAAAATTCCACTTTATAGCCTGGAATATTGGTTTCCACAGTGATATCCACTATAGTAGAGAGATAATCCAGGATGGTTTGTTCCATCATAGTCGTGCTGTGCTAAGAATTGTGCCTTGTTCTCAGTAGGCAGAAAGTCACTTGCAGAAGAAATGCATGTCCTGCAAAACTGGAAAGTGTTTCAGCAGTACATTTGTGTACTACTTCATGGTTACTCATCTCAGCCTTGCCCTGAGCTTTCATACACTATCACAGTAAAAGTTACAACTCTTAATTAGTAAGACAGTTTCTATTTTATCTACCTAAAGTCTAGATTATCTAAAATTGTAGAAACATCACCTAACTAGGGCATACTTTGCATTTAGACAAATGTCTTCCTGTACAGGTGCTATGTTGAAATTACGGGTTGAGAGACAACTACCATATCAGCCACAGTCATGGCATCTGTGTGGCAAGATCAGGATTTATAACAGTATTTGGAGAAATGTGATTGTCTAACAACAATGCTGAGTATCACTGCTACTGATTGATTACAGTATCTATTAACCTTCTTGCAATGAATTGTGGCTAAATCCGAAATGATTGAATGAATCAGCATGCGCAATTAATTTCACCTTTAAGAATTACAGACTGAGAAATCTGGTGATCTCTGATAAATATTTTGTATAGTGTAGGTAATTTGATAGTCAGATGATGTAAGAGGATTATTCGAGAATATATTGATGGCCTAGAAATTCTTTGACCTGTAATCTAATTAAAGAACTCTGGTCCTAAAGATTGCATCTGAAGATTATTTGATGGTTAGTGATTTCAGTCCAGTTTCTCGTGGAGTACCTAAGAAAACATCCCTTGGTATTCTAAACAGACAAGTCAAGGACAGAATGAAATATCATTAAGCTTTCAAAGTAATTTTCCCAAAATTTACTTTTGTTTCCTTAGAAAATTTCATCAATGAAAATGAAAAAGCAATCTAAGCCTTTGAGGTAGACAAATTTGGCATACATTTGTAAGACCATAGTACTTCTAGTGGAATAACTTTTCAGGAATGATATCACAAGATAAACCAGTGACCACCTGCTGAAGTCAGTGCCATCTCCTCAATTGTCTATGCAAAACAAGTTGAAAGGAACAATCAAGGGAAAGAAATAAAAGCATAATACCAGAAGTAATCATGCTCATCCAGATGTAGACATTGCCAGTTGTGTGCCACATCCCTTTTAAAAAAGAGTAAGATTACAATTTGAAAAATTAAACCCACACTATTTCAGTGAGAACTGTTTGGCACTTGCACCTCCTGTGCAAAACCACCACACAGTGGAGGATGTTATCTTGTTCATATCTGTGCAAGGCTATGTCTCAATAGCAGCTCTTATTTAAAAACCACAGGATAATAGAGCAATTACTAAACCCTGCCTCATTCTGGCTCCTCACCTCTTGATAGCATCTCTGTAGTAGGCTGGTACAGGGCAATACAGTACCAAGTAGCAAAGGTAGTTCTGAACAAGCTGATAATGTCACCATAGCATGGAAGCAAGCTAATCACATTGGCACACGTTGTGCTGGGCCTAGTTAGGCTTGCTGAGAAATGGGAATTTGTTTCCCTTGGGAATTTGTTTCCCTTTGGAATTTGTTAACCTTGAATGACTCAGTACGGTACGTAGTAAAAAGTGTAGGGATGCCTCCATTTTCTTGTGCTGTGTGTCCAGTATGTTAGATTCTGATGTGGCTGGAAGCAAGTCCACTCTTCATGCTCTGAGAGAGAAATGGCAGGAAATAATGTTATTTCTGAAAAGAGACAATCCTTTTCTAAAGGAATCTAAATCCAGTTTGTAATCTAAAGATACAAATTGATGTTTGGGTTACCAGCTGCAGCCCAGATACAAAGCTTGAAAATGTTGAGAAATTTTATTTCAGAGCAGGTATTTTTTCTCTGAGATGTTTGATACTTAGTTGATATTGAAATCTTCAGAGAAGCCAAACAACAGCGATACTTCTGTAGGTGACTATGAAAATCGCAGCCTGTGTGAAAAGAAAGTCGGCGTGAATTAATATTTACGAAAATATTTTCATTGTAATTAATTCTAGAAAATCACCCTTCTGGCCCAGTTGCCATGTATTTAATTCCTGAGAAAATGAATACCATTACTTTTGGTTATCAAGAGGATTTACAAAAAAAAACCCCAGAACCACACATACAGAAGTGTGTTTGCTTGTACACACCCTACAAGGATCTGCACAGCAATCAGGAAAGCTATTTGTGGCTTGGGAGACAAGCAGTAAAATGCTAAAAACAGTTAGTTGTGAATTCTTTTAGTGATCATCAAATATTATTAGAAATTCTGGCTGTTTTTTCATAACAAATATGATAGTATTGGCTGTCCTGTCATAACATATTATGGATCTGTTGTCATAACAAACAAAAATATGGCTAAAATATTTTATACTAGACATCCATCAAATAATTTTAAATAATAAGTATTTTCATAAGAATCTCACTAGCTGATTTTCAGAAATGCTTAGGACCTGCAAATCTAATTAAAATCAACAGCTGCTTTGCTCAGCTCAGAGAACTATGACTTCTAAGGGTCCTGATGCCTGATTTAATTCTTGTTTTTAAAAGGAAGTTAAATCTGATAAGCAGATTGCTTAAAAGGAACAAGTCAGCCCACACTCTACATCATTTGTAGTCTTTAATTTGATAATGATATATATTTAGATTTTTCTAATGAGAAAATGTTGTGTTATTTAGAATGTTTGATAAAAAAGACAATCTTTTTTATGACAGTACACATGCTCCTACTACCAGAATGTAATAGTATTTGCTTAAGAAAAATTTCACCACATAATTCCTGCAGTGATGACAAATAAATTCCTGTGTAATTTGATGTTAAAATACAAACATTATTTTCTAAAAAAAAAGCACTGAGAAAATCAGGCAGAATGTTGGACTCAGTGTTCTGTTGTGATGCTTACAAACAATAACCTATCCAATATGTTGAATGATACATGAACAATACTTAACGCTGGAAATTACAATTCCTTACGTAAGATGGTGACCCACAAGTACAGTTTCATAGGTGCCTGTTTCCAGTATCACTGGATGCCTTTTACTCATAGTAGCATTTTGTTGTGCCATCTTTTTGAGTTGACGTACAAATACATGAAATGCATGAAATACATGAAATGCATGAAATACATGAAATACAATGCAGCAAATAAAATTTGCAAGCTTTGCATGAATTAATACCACTTCAAATTTGGAAGACACAGGCATCCTTAGTTTCATCATGTATGAGGTTCATGAATCATATTGTCATTAGTCCAAAGAACAAGATGGAATAGCATTACTTTCAAAAGAAGTCTGCAAATTGTGTTCCTTGTATTCATGATTCCAGTTTTTCAGTGTGTAGATTGGCAGCAGATTGCATATATGCAGTATAGTGCATATAATAGCCGGGTTTATTAATATTGGTAGAAAATAGGTGATATGTATTTTTAAAAATATCTGTGTCTATGTGTTTATTACTTACATAGATACTGTACATATATATACATGTATGTGATTAAGAAAGGGGAAGCTGCACAGAGGCTAAAGAATCCTGTGCAGATTCACATTAGTGTATCTTTTCCTCAGTCATTTTCTCCTTAGATTGTCTCCTTAAATAACTCATGTTGATAAAGTGACCATGCAACATATCTCTGAACAGAAGCAGCTTCTGAATAAAGTTTGCAAAACTGTACAAAATCATAGAATCATAGAATGATTTGGCTTGGAGGAAACCTTAAAGATCATCTAGTTCCAACCCCCTCCATGGGCAGAGACAGCTCTCACTAGACCAGGTTTCTCAAAGCCCCATCCAGCCTGGCCTTGAACACTTCCTGGGATGGGGCATCCACAGCTTCCCTGGGCAACCTGCTCTCACCATCCCCATAGTAAAAAATTTCTTCCTGACATCTCATCTAAACCTCCTTTCCCTAGTTTGAAGCCATTACCTCTTGTCTTATCATGGATCCCTTGTCCTACATGCCCTTGTAAAACAGTCCCTATCCAGTGTGTAGGCCCCCGTTATGTACTGGGAGGATGCTGTAAATTCTCCCCAGAGCATTCTCTTCTCCAAACCGAACAGCCCCAACACTTTCAGCCTGCCTTCATAGGACAGATGCTCCAGCCCTCTGATCATGTTTTTGGCCTCCTCTGGACCTGCAAGGTCCCTGTCTTTCTTGTGCTGAAGACTGCAGAGCTGGAGGCAGCACTCCATGTGGGTTGATGAGGGCAGAGTAGAGGGTGACATCCACTTACCCCGAAATCTTCTGATAAAGCTCAGAAAGCAGTTGGCCTTCAGGACTGCAAGAACATGTTGTCCAGTCTCATCCACCATCACCCTTATGTGTCTGTGTATAGGGTGGTTTGTCTCATTTTGCTGAACAACTTTTCTGTTGCTTCTTTCACTTTTCACATTTTTCTGGGTTTTTTTTATGTTGTTCTTCTATTGTTCAAAACTGAATAATTAACTTTCAATATTTAAAGAGTTGTAACATTGATCAAATTGAAGAGATGTTTATTTTGATGATACTACTAAAAATACTTAATATTTCCTTTTTATAGTTAAAGACATTTTTCAGATGAAATGTCACCATTTGCTTTAAGTCAGCCCTGACTGACAGTAGAAATGAAGTAGTGTAGTTGGTCTTTGATTTTACTGACAATTCAGAGCAGAAACAAAGGCAGCTGTTGATCCACCCATTTGGCTACAGCTTGTAATATTCCTTTAGTTGCACTGGGAAAACAATGAAACAGTGCACCATCCCTGTTTCTGATGAAAGGAGAAGGAGAAGTAGTTAATAAAAAAACAGTTGCATGCTTCATTTTAGAGTATCATGGTAACTTCACCTAATGTCGCGACACAACGGGTTTATTAGGAGGCACATGGAAAGACTCACTACTGGGAAATCATCTACTAGTCTGTCACAGAGTTATGCAAAATCTAGTTTTGTATCTGCAGTGCTGCAATTAGACATTTAGGCCCAGAAGTTATGAGCAATCACTCATCTTCTGTCCACGGTTTCAACCTGTGTGTTACAACAAAGTAAACCACAAAGGCAATTAAATATGAAAGAATTATAAGAATGGACTTTTTTAATGTTATTCTTTCTTAAGAATTGCTTGCTCAAAGGATCAGATTTTTAAGAGGTCATATGTTTTTATTTCATTTTTAAGAAGAAACCTTTACTGAGCAAGTCTGAAATCTGTTTAAAGGTACAATACTGACTAAACTTCAGTTAATCAGTGCTAGGCCATTACCCTGCCATTGGGGGTAATATTCACAGAAATTATTGATATACTGAGGATTTGGGATTTTTCCCCTCCATGGTCAGCTTCATTACTTGGAATTTTACCTTCACTTCAATTATGTGCTCTTCTTTCATTGCAGTTTGCAGGACTATGTAGGCAAAGACCACTGGGCCCACACCTGGTACGAAGGTGCAGGTTAACAAATTAATTACATGTGCAAGCCAAGCCTTACAATTTTATTGCAGAAGTCATCTTGGCAATGGCAGGTTCAAGTTGTAAGATCTGATAGATCTGATGTCAGAGATCTTGAAATCCTAGGGTGCTCAAATTACTCTAATAGATTAATCAGTAGAAAATATTCAGATGCTGTTAAAAATCACCCCAAATTTCTTTTGAAGTTAGAAACAAAAAACTGACTTTTAAAATTTAATTAATATTGGGAAGCAGAAAAATACTAAATTAATTTCTGTAAAAACTGCTCTCTAAGCAGCTTGATACAATTGATGTATCTATTAATCCATGAACAAAAAGGAAAGAAACATACTGAATACTTGAAGTGATAATCTGACTCCATCAAGGATTCTGGCATCACTGTCACTTGAAGAGGGCCAGAATTGCAGTCTTTGTGATTAGTACAGGAGGACAAAAATCCTGTCTCTATAAAAAAAGTTGAAGTCTGAATTTACATTAAATATCTTGGTACAGTTTCCACCTGCACTGAATTTTGTACCTATATGAGGAATCTGTACCTCACAAGATACAACCTGGTGTAATTTATTTTAATCAACAGTGCTATGCAGATTACTGTGCCTGACTCCCTTAGAAAAGTACTGACAAGGGGATCCCTTGAATTAACCCTTGGGCTTTCAAAACTGTCTGATTTCTATTTTGCATATGACACCTATTTTGCAGCTCCTTTGTGAACAGTGCTTGCTTTCAATTGTATCATGTATAAAAGGAATTGTAAAAGACACCCAAAAAACTCTCCAAACTTTTAAAATTATATTTTTGTAGCATGAGAACTTTTAGGGATGTCAGGTTTTTTCTTCAAGATATCTTTTACAAGCAGGATTGTTTATGAATTTGAGTCCAAGCATTGACAGAGTAAGTAGCCTATTCTGCTTTGTCTAAGAGAAGACATAGCATTGTGGATGTCTCACTATGAAAGTGTTCAAGGCCAGATTGGATGGGACTTTAAGCAACGTGGCTGGTCTAGTGAAATAGATCACTGCCCAGGCTGGGGAATTAAACTAGATGGCCTTTAAGAGGCCCTTTCCAACTCAAACCATTCTGTGTGACTCTGTAAGTATCTTGTGGGATGAGTCGCTGTCACATGTTATTCCTGAACCATCTTTGAATATAATCTGAAGTAGCAGCATTTCCTAGAAAGGAGCAATGCCTCCCGACTAGGGAAATCACTGGCAATTAAATAGTCTGTACTGTGGCACGCCAGTGCCTCAAGCCTATGGCATGGCCTTGTTTTATTTCTTGACAAAATTCAAATGTATCAAAACCATAAATTGTCTTCAACTTTTACGATAATTTAAGAGGACAGATTAGCAAGGCCCAGGGTGAAATTTCATACCAAAATTAGAAGGAAGAGGGATCTGGCTCAGCATCATGTCAGTCACACAAGGTTTAAGGAAGGGATCCAGTTGTAGCACTTCTTATGTGTGAATCAGTGAGCAATTAGGATATTAGGATATTTTGTTCCCTTGGACAAAAGGGAACTTGAAAAGGGAAACCTGAATCTGATTTTAGCCACCTCAAAGCTGCATGCAATAATGAGTAGCCCTGTTGTTTGAGACAAGTGGATATCTTTTTCTTAACCAAACAAGAATTTACTTTGGTAAAAAAGGAAATAAAATCTTCTGAAACCTCAGTTATTTTCTGTTTCCCATTAAGATTTACCCTTGGATCCTACGGTAACACCCCTGAGGGCATTTGCTCATTTGCCCTTCTGAAACACTTCCCCCATCTGTGTTTTTCCTGCTCCATTTCTGTCTGTGTGCATGTACAGCACGCCATGTACATGTGTGTGACACACATTAATACATATAGATAGCCTTCTGCTTCTGACCTTACAAACTGTCCACTTCAGCATTGTCATTCTGTGAAATGTCCAACCATAGTCCAAGAAATGCATTTTAAATGTGAATGCAAACATTTCTATTACTGATAACACCAACACAGCATTTTTTGCTTTGCTGGGATTAGGACCTTGATAGTTACATTGGAGTAATGACAGCCCAAGGTTGCATCCTTTACAGGCATGGCAAAGGAAGGGGAGGCCTTTGATATGTCTCAGCTGATAAAATTAAGAAGGATTATTTCTTGTGTTTGGTGAGATTATATTAAAAGTGAAAGAATATATTTGTTATCCATAAATATGTTAGGTCACAGAAACTGGGAGATATTTACATGTTGCACTGCATTGCAGTTGTATTTCATTCATGCTGAAAGTCTGATTTTAGAAAACAATTTGAAATCTGATAATGATGTAAATAGATGCCTCTCTCCTCGGTGATTAGCCATCTTCTCACATGAACAGGAAAGCAGGTGCCATTCAGCTAGGGACACCTACAATAAAATAAAATAAAAGCATTGTGATCTGCAAAGAGAAACTCTCAGGAAATTTCAGCTTAGAAGGCTAACTCTGAATATGCTTCACTGTGCTTCACTTTCATGCTCTGTAAAATGGGGGTAATAATCTTTATTGATCTGCCTACCTTTTAGCAATGCATTAAGAACTTAAATTGTATCTTTACAGTCTTTTGAACAGTCTTGATATATGCAGCTCTTACAATACAGCTTAGTAGCTGGGCTTGCCATTTTATCAGGTTGTCCCACAGGAGAGCTGTCCTGCTTTCCTTTATGGTTCACTGGTCTTCCCATGCTAAGGCCTTCTAACTGGGCAAGTTTGGTAAATCAACTTCAGCACCTACTGCTTGTTACCTGAGCTGCCCTAGCCAACAGTGCACTCTTCTTGTTCCAGGAGTCAGTTTAGGTTGTCACCCAGTACTTCATGGTTGAACTTACCTAGAGGCACACCACTGGGTGTGACTGCTGAAGGAGCAGTCACTCATTAGGAGCCTGTCACTCAATGGAGTCATATCTTAGCCTAATAATGGGAGAGGGTGATGAGAGCCACCTGCCTCTCCAGCTATGCCTGAATTACTTGGTTATCTTTGCATGGTGCTTTTTTAAGAATGGATTTTTTGGGGTTGTTGTATGTCACCTCTGGTGATTTCAGTAGGCAGAGGTCTTCACATATCTCTGTTACTCTTCACCAGGCATTTCACACCTGTATTCATTTTACATTCATAGCAAGAGATTCAGTGTTGTTATGACTCAGTCATAATCCACCCTCTTTCTCAGCAGCTCAGTAGGTCAATATGTGGTCAGGTACACAGGACAATTGGGATCATACTAGTGGGAGTCAAAATGGACAACACAGTGTGGTGAATGCTGAGGATAAAGAGGAAGAAGCAAGGTTTCTGGAAAGGGCAGACTGGAAGTCTTATAATGGGGTAGATGTTTTCAGGGAGGCTATGATAGAGAGGAGAAGGTGAAGGAAACAGAGATGTGCTATGCTTTTTTTATTTTTATTTTTCCTGTTGCAGCAATACCATGACTCCAGCTTTGTATGTTGCTGTTTGAAAAAAAAAGAAAAAGTTTGGGTTTAGGCCCAAGTTTCATCAGAAGTTTATTTCAGATTCTCTAATACTTGTAAAAATAATCTTGCAACAGCATGACTTTTTCCAGCTTAGCATCTTAGTGACTGACAAGTTTTCTTACCACATCTGTTTGACAACTCATCCTAATATTAGTTTTACAGGCACATTCACATTTTAGGAAATCACTGTATTCTCAAGGCTAAGATGTCACAAGTGTCTCTTTCTGCAACTACTTGCCCCAGAAATGTTAGCTGATATATTTTATCTAACATCAGCCCTCCTGTTGTGTTGTACTTCATAGTTGTCATCCAAAAACAGCTGCATTTTTATGAACGTATCATAATAAGGCATGCCCTGAAAGGCACTGGCACCAGTGTCCCTTTGTATGGTCCTGAGATCACATGGGAGTAATAGGTGCTCATCTAGAGTACTAGGTATCAGAAAATCAAGTAAAATTACATAAGCCCCATTAGTAACATTATATGAATGATGTAGAAAGCAAGGCAGAAAGACTGATACTTTTATCTATTTCACTTTGTGTTAAAATGAATAGTGGAAACAAACCATGATCCAGGGCCCAGAGTGTGGCCCAGCATTTGTTTGATACACTCTTAAGCCACAGCAGATTTGCTGCAGATGACAGTGGGCAGTAGTAAAATGTACAGGTCATATGTGACGTGACAAATGAATTGGGAAGTCCTCATCACCCTAGTAAAGGAATGACTGTTTCCCACCCTCAACCTGTCTTACCTGTCTCTCTGTGCCTTTATCACCTAAGTTTGATTCAACGTGCAGAATATAAGGAATTACATGTGGCGAGTATATGTGGCATGCATGCATTCTCCCTGTGTTGTTTCTTCCAGATTATTGGAACAATCCCACTGATGCCTAATCCAGTCCCGTCCAACCAGGCGGCAGGTGGAGCTCAGGGACTTCAGGTGCAGCCGATAACTCCACAGTTATTGACCAATGCCCAGGGTCAGATCATCGCCACTGTCATCGGCAACCAGATACTCCCAGTGATCAATACCCAGGGAATAACACTATCGCCGCTCAAACCAGGCCAGCAGGTAAATTGTCTGTAGCCTGAATGATTATCAAAACAGACACACAGAAGTTTTCTGTTCCTCATGGACACTCTCATGGCCTCCCTAAAAACCCCCACTTCTTTACCATTTTTAATAACAAAAATTAATTCTGTCCTGCATAGCATGTTACTGCATATTATATATGTAGTAATTAATAATGTCATATGATATAATTTATTTATACATTCAAGGATTATCCATTTATTCTTTTTCTTTTCAAGGTCAGTATAGGACCAACTGAGATGTTTTCTGCAGTGAAAATGCAATAGGAATATGAGCCAGAGGAGATCCATCTGACCCATCTGGCCTTTAAAGTTCAGTTCCTTAGTTAGTGGTCACCTAGTAGACTGGGGCTTGAAATTATTTGGAACATGCAGGGAAAACAAGGAAATATATAAAATCTTATTACATTTCCTCACAGGAAAATCAGATATGATTATGTATGATTGCACAGACAGAACGTATTCTGTAGAAATTGTTACTCAGTGTAAGGTTGCAGGTAGTTGACAGACTTAAGGATGGATCCAGTGACCACACTGACGTTCAAAAACACTTCTGTAGCTCTTCTTATAGCACTCTAGAGTCAAATCCATTAGTTTTTCCTACATCTGTAGAGCAAAGAATTGTAGTCCTACCTTTTTTCTCTGAAAGAGGGGAAATTGAGGACAGAAAATATATCAAATGTGATTACCAAAGAGGTACTTACAAAAAATATCCCTCACTTAAATATTCAGCTTAACATTCCTACTGCTGGTAGTGCTTGTTTGCTGTTCCTGCTGACACCTCCAGGCACAGGGAGCAGCTTCTTGTATGCTGCTGAGTATCCCAGGCCACCTGAACTCTAAATTATTTATCTTTTTTTTTTTTTTTTTTTTCCAGATTTAGAAGTAGAGAACCAATGGATCTCTAATGTCACTTTTTTGTTTGTTCTCAAAACATGTCACATCCCATTGGTTACCTGCTTTTTCCCCATCCTATCCTCTGTGGTATCTAGCATGGGCATTTTCCAAAGCACTTGTTTTTTATCTAACTTTATTTTCTTTAATGGGAGTGTACTTGCACTACTGTCAAATGCTTTTGCAATGGTTGCATATACATGGTTTCAAACAAAGTTGAATGGATCTGAGGGCAGGCTTCATGTTCTCCACCACAAGAAAGCCTGACAATGAAATGTGAAACTCAGCGGTTCACATTTGGTTTCCTGGGGGTGTGTGGGATGAGTTGGGGTTTTTTTTGAGCCAGTCCCCTGAAGGGATTAGATCTTTTCCTCCCTTATGGGGGAAGCACTCAAAAATCATAGCAGTCCTGAGATCCTGTTTGAAACTCATGAAATTTAGATGTAAATAGAAGGATAAAGGACCTGTATTATTGCCTGAGACATTATCACATGCAGAGCAACTCACCTTCTGAGTCCTGCATCAAAGCAACCTCTTCCAGGCAATGTCTGCCAGTAGTGTCAGCAGGCAGAGAGGGCACAGAGGTGTAACATTTTCTGCACAGCTTGTGGCACTGGGCTCACATAAAGGGACAAACTCTGAAAGCTGCAGCTTGCTGAATGAGCAGGGGTGCAAGCTAGAAAGCACTGTTTAGCCACATCATGCTGTACTGTACTTGTTCACCCAACCTGTGTGCTCATGTGCAGGGATCAGCTGGCAGAAATATCAGTCTGCAGAGAACTAGTTATGTCCAAGAGCCAAAGATGCTCCCCGTTAAACTGGTCTGCCCAGCAGTGCTATGAAGGTAGAAAACACAATTTTGCCAATACTGTTTTCACAGGGTTCAGCCTCTGCCTCTTTCTTACGTGGAGTCCTGAGGTCCCAGGGGTTGCAAGAACAGCCACCAAACAACACAGTCTCCTTACCTTGAATCAGCCTTTCTTGGAGTTTAATCAAGACAGTGTTTTTGATCAGGGAGGGAAAAAAATGTAGTTCAAATACTATATGAAAAAATAGTACAGGTTACCATTTTTATAGGAACCACAGAAAATTATTTCTATGTATTTGTGCTCCCTCTACTGGCTCTTCTGGTTTTACTGAAAGAAGTCAGAGAAAATTTTGCCATGAATTTCAGTGGGAGCACAAAAGATGCATGAGAGCTAGATTCCTCATAGGAATAATGCTGATGGACAGTGAAAAACAATTGAGCTAGTACTATCCAAACTGTTGAATCGTTTGAGAAGTGAATAGATTTGCTCAAAGTTTAAGGAGATCCTGGATTTGTTTTATTGCCTGGGTAGAGACTTAGACTAACTGTAGCATTTGGCTAATGATAATATATTAAGTCATAAGGTTTAAAATATCATTTTCAAAAAAACTCAGTGAGTGCTTCAAATCAGAGGGCGCAGCAGGAATTCAAAATGTTTTTGAAAATGGTGTCACACAGTATTTGATGTCTTCTAACTTGATGAAAGAAGCTTCAGCAGAGGAAAAGATTACAACACAACTTTGGGGAAAGTTTTTAGCATGTCTTGAAGAAACAAATGCAGGAAATAAATAATGTAGTAAAAATGTTCCAGTTACAGATAATCCTAGTTTAACTTTCAATTTGTCACTTCCTCAGAAACTAAGTACTGAAGGAGAATAAGAGCAATGATACTGAGCTGCTGCTTGTTAGCTGAGTCACAGTAATTGAACCTTTGTAAACTGTTCCAGTTGCTAAGTAATGCATGCTAGTGCTTACTTTTTCCCTGATGACTGAAGACTTAAATGCCTCAGATATTGTTGTTAGTCAGCTTTACTTAGGTAGACTGTATGTGTTATTTATTCATACAACTTTTTCAAACTTGACAGACTAAAACCTCAATGTCTCCTAATGGAAATGAGTTCATAGAATACTTAGGTGCAGTGTAAAGCAGTGTTTCTTTTTCTGCGCTGTAAATAGGTTGCTTTTCATTGTACACAAGCAAGTCTGATGTCGTCCTGTTCTTCCTGTATTCAAGTATAAATAAATGGTTTTCATTTATGTTCTTTAAACTACCCACAGTAGGTATTGTTCTTCTTCAAATTACAAGTAGGTAAAACTTCAGGTATTTTACTGTTTTCCAAGGTTTTGCTAATCTAAGGAGCATCTGTATACACACCAAGAATTCTCCTAGAAATTGCAATGGCTTTCTAAAGCAGGCAGAGTTTTGCACTCCTGTTTTATTCTGTATCCTTTTTATCTCTGTTCATAAACAAGTTTTTCTTTGCCTTTAATAATTTTTGCTTTTCATCTCCCATCCATTTCCACACTCTTCAAGATTTTTTGATCAGAACTGAATGCCATGGACACAGGGAGAATGCATCCCTGTTTTACGTAACATGATATTATTTTCAGCATTATTTTCTTTTGTTATCTCTATACAGCCTAACATCCTGCCTTTGTCTATCTCTGTTCACAGAACAGTTTTACTTAATAAGCAGATGTATCCACCATAATATGTCTTTGCTTCCCTGATTATTATCATGTGTGTCACTAAAATGGTTCCTTTTGATGTGAATCATTTTGCACTGATCCACTACCTGTCAAAATGCTCCCCTGGCATGCTCTAAACAGGATTTGTAAGTTTTTCATGGTATTCTGGACTAACTGAAGAAATTCATGTGTTCTTCCTGCAGATTCCTCTTTACCATTACTCACCATATTTCCTTGCTGGTTGCTAAAATAATTCAAAAATTTGTTATAAATCCTTTGTTTTCCACTTGTAGTCTCCTCTCTTGAAAAAGAAATAATGAAATTATACTCTAATTTTATGTTTCTTGCTTTATCAGCTCTTGTGTCCCATAATAGAAGACTACTTTGTAACTTTAACTTCTGCACTTCATCCATGCCTCTCAAGAGGAATTTTGTCAAAATGTAGATTGCATAGCTAAAGGCACATTGTTTTTGAGAACAGATGAATTTGTTGTAAAAACTTGCTTGCATTGTCATTTGTTATTAGATTTGAAAAATTTGTTTCAAGGTGTTCTTTCATATCACTCACAACACAACCTTAACACCAGCACAGCTGAACTTGAACCGTGAACTGCAGTCTTACAAAATTTAGGAAATTGTGCACCTCGCTTAACTTGGTCATAGAGGAGTTAGGTATCTGGTGTAAACTAGTTAACTGGATTTCCTGTATAGGCATAGACAAGGAGACATATGCATGTCCAGTGGAAAACTCAAGATATCAAAGTAGAAAAATTTTTGGATAGGTTGAATGTCTAATAGGCATCTTAACATATCCATTGTTTCCATTGACAGGAGAGAGGGCTAGGGTAGCTATTTGAGGATTTTCATTTAATTCTAAGGTGAGAAAAATTGACTGAGAAGAATCCAGCTGCCAATGATCACTGGGGTTCAAACACATTCTTGTTTATGAATTTCCTAAACAGCTTTCCTAATAATTGGTGTTTTCATAACTATTTTCCTGCCCATACAGCAACTTCTGGACATTCTGTTGTTCTGTGGTGTACCACATAAAGCAGGTTCCCATCTTACTTTTGCCTAGCTCTTTCTCTCTACATACTAGATTCATTACATCAGGACTGTAGTCCCAGTTGTCCTCATCTGGTTTCATCTACAGTGCCTGACAGAATTTTTCATACCTCATTGTGTCTTAGAGCACAACCAGCTTTGGGCTTCTGCCAATTCTAACACAGTAAAATGAGCTACTAGGCAGCATTTTCCTACATTTTCAGTTCCCCATCTTTGTTGTCATTGACTATCATGCTGCAGATTAACTGTTGAAAAGACATAGATGCCTCTCAGATGGGTCTGTGGTGATTCTTGTATATCTGCTTGCCAAATTTCACGTAAGATGTTCTGTTTCTGCAGTCTCAACCTGCCACAAACATCCTACCATCTTGTTATCACAACTCCATGCAATCCCTTCTCTCCCATTAAAATCTAACCATCTCTCAATCATTTCCTCTCTGCAATGCTCCTATAGCTTTGATGCTGTGTTGTTTTATGAGAAATGCACTCTTCTTTCTCTGTTTCAATATAGTCAGTAAACTGTGCTGTCTCAATCTGACTTTGTTTTTCTTTTGCTTCTTATATAACTTTCAGTGATGAAGGTGACAATTTTTCTTGCTTCCTTCTCTTTTCCTTTACCATCATCATTGCATAATTCTATTTTATCTATGGATAAATTACTAGAATTTTTAAAGTCAGGATTACTCGACTATTTATTACTACAAGGGACTACATCAGACTGTCCATGCCACAGCATGACACTTGACTTGTAACTTCCACCTTTTCCTGACCAGTTTTCTTTGTGCCATCAGCACTTGTAGAAGAAGGATATCTCAAAAACAGTCGATATAACTTCACCAAACCATTGGGAATAGGATGATGTCGCTACATTACCTGTCATTCTTAGTAACTGAGGCACAGAAAGCATAAAATGCTGTTCACTGTAGGAATATGAGGGTTACCTTTGAATTATGCACTTACACATTTAAAACTGTTACTTTAATACTGTTATAATATTTACATTATTAATTAACATTATTAAGTGATAAATAATTTATAATTAGTGATTAATGTATTGTCAATAATATTTTTGTTATATTGACATTATATCCTTCCTAATAGGGGTTAAAAAAATTACTTATGCAACTGATTTGCATATAAAATTAAATCTTCTACAGAAGCCCTGCTATATTCTTAAACCTCATTTAGCAAGTTGAAAGACCGTCAATTACAGTGTGCTTTGAAAGTAGTTGTGATGCAATAGAAAGGCTTTGAAAGAACTTCAGCAGATGCTGTCAAAGTCCTGCCCCCAGTGATGTCCACAGCAGAGTCTTCATTTTGGGTGGAGTATGTACACAGCCAGTGTCAACCTAAGGACGTTTTCTATATGAGTTTCCAAATGTAGCTATTCTGTCAGTCTAAGCAGTGTGTACAGACACCTTTTATACTATATGTACTATACTATATTTTACTATACTGGCAGGGAGGATGCTTATTATGTATCAAATACCTTTCATATTCAGATTCATATATGCAGTTACTTGAATTTATTTGAGTAACCTAAATTAAGGTGATGGGGTAGAGTATTTGTGAAATACTTTGGCACAGTTGACTGTGAAAGGGGTTTGGCATGAAGGACAGGAATATGTGCATTAACTTGTTCTTTCCACTTGCTAGAAGATTTAAGGAAACATCTTTGAAGCCCATGCCTGCTCATGCAGTATGAGTAGGTTTGAAAACAGACTTCATCTGCCATCGTGCTCTTGGATCATGCAGTGTCCTCAGCATGCCATTACTCTTTCTCAAAATTAAATATATTTTAGGAAATGTATACAGAGCAGAGGACTCAATTTGCAAGAAAAATAGAAGCATGAAACACTTAAACTACTACTACTGTAAGGCATTATCATTCAATTTCAAAGTGTTTGGAAATGTCTTTTTATATCAAGATATTTATTTTTCAGACCTTCCTTGGACTTTAGTCTTTACAAGAGCTAATGTCCATATTTCCCAGGATGTACTTGCTGACATCAGAAAAAATTGAAAATCTTTATTTATAACATAATGTGGATTGCTTAAGATGTATTTCTTGCTCTTTGTACCACTCGTCTTAGTTTCATCTCTTCTGCCTTTTCTGTTATACTTGCCTTTTTCACCTCTGTCTTCTCTAATTTGTTGTGTTTCCTCATCTCTCAGATTTCCTTTTCACTGAATCATAGAAAAATAGGACTGGAAAGGACCTGAAGAGGTCATGTAGTCCGTCTCCTCCCCCTAGGGAGGATCAGCTGTCCCTATATCATTCTTGACAGATGTTTGTCTAGCTTGTTCTTAAAAATCTTCAGTGATGGAGGTTCCCTGACATCCCTAAGCAACCTAGACACCTCTCCTTAGCATTCAAAAGGTCTTCCTGATGCCTGACCCTAGTTTCCCTTACTGCAATTTAAGCTCATTATTTTCTTCTCCTTTCCATTAAGCCCATATTTTGCCCTTGCTATTTGTCCAGACTCTCTGTAAAACCAAGTAGCAGCTCTGTTATGATACAGGGCAATATTCTGTCAAAAGTTTTCTAGATTTCCACTTAGTTTCTTTCTCTTTCCTTATTTTATGCTAAATACCTTGTTACCCTATCACTTATATGCAGCTTACTGGATGCAGAGAACATCCCTGCTCTCATAAGGCCTTTAAAACAGAACCCCAGTCAACCATCTCAGGCATAGGAATACCCTACATACATAATTTAAGAACAAAATTCAGTCTTAGAGACCTAATTAATTCTTTACCTCTGCATCTATCAGTCAGTACTACCTTCACTGTTGACAGCAACACGTAAAGCTCATGTAAAAGAAATACAAATAAGGCCCTTTGCAGTTTTCAGTTTATTCTTATAAAGTATTATGATGCACTTTTCACTTCTCGTATTCACTTCATCCCTCTAGCTGAAGTGTGCATACACATATTCCTGCCAGATACTGATCACTGTTCCATACAGTTATCATTCTGGCATGGCTACTATATCCACTTACACAGAATGGCACTTTCTGCAACTGTTTCTGTAATTTCTGTGCCTCCTTCTGTCTTTGGATGGAAAATGCGCAACAGTCATAAATATAATTCATATCATATATGCGTGTCCAAAATTGAGAAAAGTCAGCTATTGCAAGTTCAAATTGATTCTGTCATCTAGAATCTAATTCATAATCTAATCGTTGCTTCTCCTTAAGGCTATTTCTGGAGTGGAAATTATAGTGGATGAAAATAGAGAGTATTTTAATGCAATTTCATGCCATAGATAACAATCATTGTTTTTTAAGCAGGACATTTACAGCTTAACCATCATGTCTGTAAAGCAGAGGGTGTGCTGAAAATTATGTAGGGAGTTAAAGATGGAATCCTCCCTCAGTCTTTGGTCAGGTCTTAAGGTGACTCTTCAGCCTCTTCAACCCCATTGCTCACTTCTCCCTCACAAGCAGTGAGTTAGAAACCAACCTGTAAATATCCCTTATATATCGCTGTTACAGCTAAGGTTACTGTGAATCCAAACTTCACTAGCCATATTCCTTTATGCCCAACTAAATTTTGAGAAATTCTTATATTTGTTTAGATATTTCTGGACCTTCAGCAAGAAAGTTGCCAAGCTCCTGGGTATTCCAGTTACTTTCAAAATATATGCATAGTACAAAACATGTGCAGAGACTCACTTTCTAGACTCAACAATCATATTGTGCATGTGCTACATAGTGACTCTGACTGTGTGCACACCTTGCACGCAGAGCTGAAAAATGCAGAGTGCCCTCTCGTTCTAGAGCTTCCTGGAGGCTTCGGTTTTACTGTGCACATGCTCAGTAGTTGAACTGCTCAGTGGCTGTACGTTGTAACATAGCTGGAAAACGTTGGATTTTCTATCTTCCTGAGAAATACTGATGAGAAATGGTGTAGAATCATAAAAAAATTATGCATGGAAGGTCAAGGTTCAAGAGATTTTCCAGCCCAACCTGTTATTCTCAGGTGGATTAGCTATTCCAGTTTTTAGCTAATTTGGTCCAAACCACTGTCTCAGAAACCCACAGATTCCACCAGTAATCTATGCCAGTGTTTCACTGCCATGTTAGATAACTTTTCCCAACATCTAATTTGAAACTTCCAGATAACTAGGCCTCATTCTCTCCATTATAAAATGAATAAAAGACAGAATAATTATCTCCTCTTTTCATTAGCTACGCCTGTATTCACAGCAGGCATCATATCCCACTTGATCTTGCTTCCTTTAGATTAAACATGACCAGTTCATTGCAGGTGTTTTCATAAGCCTCAGTTAACTTGCCAGGCTTTAACTCTAGTTGGTCCAGATTTTAATGCAGTCTGGCACCTATCTGTGGACATGGCATCCCCCTCTGCAGAGGTCTTTCCAGGGCTCAGTAGAAAAGAAGGTGCACTTCACATGCACTGCAGACTTCACTCCCACTCACATGGCTTGGTATGGGAACTGCCTTTACTTCACTTTTGCAACACCACAGATTTGCAGCCAGCATGTTCAAAGCACAGAAACATTTTGATTCCTAATCCTATAATCCAGCCTGTCAAAATTGCCTCCCAGCATGTCATCAGCATGTAGATTTAGTAAAGGTATTCTCTGCTCCATCATCCAGGTCATTAAGAAAATACTGAGTAGTGCAGAATGAGGACAGACTTCTGTGAAGCACCATGCATGCACACTTCTTTTTCCACAGATACCTCACACTCAGTTTTGCTTTCCAAATACTTTGGCATTCATTCTGCAGCAATTTCACCTAAACTATGCTTCCTTAGATTATAAAGAATGCCACATGAGGGACTGTCGAAACACTTGTAAAGTCAAACCACCTACTGCTTTTTCCCTGTCCACAAGGCCAATTACCCCGTCTTAGAGGGAGATCAGATTGGTTTGACACAGTTTGTTTCTAACAATCCATGTTGTCTGTCGCTACCTTGTTTTCTTGCAGGTGCTTACAAATTGTTTGATTATTTTCTTCAGTACTTTTCTATGGTTGAAGTTCAGTTGACTGGACTATAATTTTGCAGATCTTTCTCTTTAAACATAGCTGCTGCATTTGCTCCTGCATCCTCACAGATAACTAACATCTCTTAGACTGTTCCACATAGTGTGAAACCATCTCACTCATCTAAACACAATACTTATCTTCCCTTGACTGGGCTGAAATCTTTAGTTTTGCCAGAGATTCCCTCAGACAACAGACCCAGACACCAAACCCCTGCCTGTTTCTGAAAGCTGCAGTCTGGATGTGACATGGATATAATGCATGGGCAGGCAGTCCACTTCTTCAGTGTTCAGAAGAGGCCAGCCCTTATAGTGGGATATTTCCCTAAGAGAAAATACTCTAAAAGTAATATCTGGATTGGGAATTCTCTGTAGATAAAATCCAGCTGTTAGAGAATTTTTTTAAAGATGCTCACTCCTTGCATGAGTCTGAAAACTGGAAGTCTTTTAATCAGCTTGTCAACTTTTATCCCCTTGATAAAGTGCCAGTTATATTTTTTAAAATTTGCTTGACAAAAAAACACTTAGATATAAAAAAAATGCTTTTTTTATTAATCCACAGGGAAGTCAGAATACACTAAAACCGGCCAGATAAGTAATTATCATTATTATTAAAGGTTAAATCAAAGCTTCTTCTTTCATTTTCTGTTATATTATTCCATGTAGAAGGTAGAAAAACAAGTTGAAATTTTTTCCATTCTTAACAGACTCTAACAGGAATATTGTCATTAAAATAGTTCATATATATTCCACAGAAAGAGACATCTTGATTGTGAACAGATACCTTTATCTACAGTTTTATACAGTTTTTTGTCTACTTAGAATCAGACATTTCTATGTGTGCTGGGAGGATAATATGTATAATTTGAGTGTTACTAATGAATGTAGCTCCTTTTGTAAAGTCATTTTTTCAGTTAGATATCAAAAGAGAAAACCTCATACTCCTTAGCATTCAAGACATTTATATTACTGACTTCAAGCAAGGCCATATAGGCCTTTATCTTTTCCCTTGTAGAAAATGCAGATAACAGCTGCAGTGAAGTGAAGCCTTTTTAGAATATTTTTACGATCTTTTTTGATCAATACCAAGAATCAACATAAAATAAAGGTATAATAAGCAGCAGTCACTGGAGTGTATCAGACCTGTATTACTGTATTCTTATGCTCTGAAAAGACTGGACTACTAGAATCCAATTCAATACTGTAAAGTCCATTGTGTGCCTTCATTTTGTAGAGAGACTGCCCTTCAGATTTTCTCAGAGTTTTATGTGAACATCAGTACCAGAGAATGCTCCTAGATTTCAACGCCACATGAAAGTATATTATAGGCAGAATGGATTCATGGTTTTTTCCATCCCCCTAGTAAAAAAACAAAGACTACACTCTTGTAATATTTGTTTAAAAAAATTTAGAAAGTCAATTCATGTATCATTTGCATCTACCATACTCACAAGGCTTTTTAGGTGTGTCTTACTGGATACAATTTTGGTATGGGCTCAGAAATTTCCGTGTGTGTTTTAGTCAAAGACAACTTATCTGTTTCCATGATTTTTGTTTGTTTGCCAGGTCTGATGTCATAAAACAAATCACTGATTCCTGTAGGAAAGGGATTTTGGCTCAGTTTATGTCCTCTTCCCCATTCCCACTCTTCTTGGCCCCGGTCCTGCTGTATGAAAGGACCTCTGTGAAAAAATCCTGGTTTCTATGAGAATCCATGTAGGGAATAGAAGTCTGATTTCATGAGTCAGAAAACAGGTAAGGATATGTATTTAATAAATCAGAATCCTGCTGTAAATGTCATCGGTCTCTTATCACCTATTTCAAAAAAAGTATTTACCTTCTAATTAGATTAAGTATCCAGTTAAACCGAGTAAAACTGGAAAGACAATATTCTAAACAGCTCAGATTGCTCCTACTCTAACACTGTCACCTGAACAATGCTCATGGTGTTTAATGCTCCTATGTGATTTTTTCCCTAGAAGTAGATGGGAGAGATGGTGCATTGCAAGTTTCCTATTACTGCTTCACTTTCTAAATACCTATTTTTACATTTTAACATATAGCTCCATCAGCCCTCCCAGACGCAAGTGGGACAAGCAGCCTCACAATCCAATCTCCTGCATTTGGCTCACAGTCAAGCATCTATGTCTCAAAGCCCAGTGCGTCAGGCTTCCTCTTCTTCCTCCTCATCCTCCTCCTCTTCAGCTTTGAGTGTTGGCCAGTTAGTCAGCAGTAAGTATTGCTCCCTGGCTCTCCTTAATTCTCCCTTCTGTTTGTTCTCCTCACTGCTGAGTTTTCCAATCTGCTCTTCCTTCTTTTTTTTTTTTTTATTTTTAATTTTTATATTTTTTAAATATAGTAGATTGTATATTGCTAAATAGTTGACTCTCACCAGTGAGAATTACTAAGTGCTATCATAGATGGGGCTTAAGGTAAACATGCCTTGAGAAATTTAATCAATGTTGAAAATGGTCATTAAAATGGTAGCAGCCTTTAATTGACTCATGAGGGCAATTGTTATAACTGAAATGTAGTTTATGTTTTTTGGAAGCTAGAAGTTTTTGAAGCAGTCAATATAATGAATTACATTTCTCAGAACTTGGCGGGCAAACAGGTACTCCTACTTTTGGTTAAGCTGCTTGTTTGTTTGCTTGATTGATATAGCAAACCATTTTACAAACCCTAATACTGCACAAATCCAGAGTGAGAGACTTTTCTTGCCAGAAAAAGCGTACAACATTTAAACAAGAATGAGCTGGAACACGCTGGGGAGAAGGGAGAAGCACACTGCAGTGAAATAACTGAGTTCCAGTGTTAGGATTATAACAGCTGACCTGAACAGCATGTTCTTCCGGATCGCACAGCTGAGAGTCTTTGCTATTATCTTATCAGCATTAACTTGGTCTTTACATACCAAAAACCACAAGTTGACAGTATACATAAGAAGCACTAACAGTTTTTGCACATGTGCAAAAATCGAAATGATCTGCATGATCTTATTCTATGATACTCCATGTACATATTCTAAGTAACCAAACACTATAGCTTATGCCATATTGGTAATGTAAAATATGTGACTGATACAAGCTTATGAAGGGCTTGGAGAAACTGTCATGCAAGGAAAGATGTGAAAAAATTTTGGTTAGATTATTTCAGAGATCATTTACATGGGGAAATTACTAGTAGAGCTATAGTGGCAAGATTATGCTGATGTAACTCCCAGTGGGAATACTTTTGTTCTGGAATGAAAATATCTGCATATAGATACAGACATAATTATAATGCTATTGCACTGCCAGTAGTAAATTTTCTCGTGTAGACATGCTTGTAGGAGGAAGACAAAGAAGAGGTTTTACATTACAAATACATAAAATTTACCTCTAGTCCATGTGGTCAAATTGAGTAAAATAGCTGGTGCAGAGTAAGTTATTTTTCAATAGCTAGTCTAGAATGCCTCCTCTTTTGGACATTCTTATTTAAAATGAATGCAACATGGAAGAAGCCCTTTTAAGATTACAGAATAAATCCATCAAAAGTTAGGAAATCCTTGAAAAATAGCTGTTTGTTCAACTGTATGCAATTCCTTTTAGAACATGTATTTCATTATAACAATATATTGTTATGATTAAAGTCATGCAATCATGGGGTTTTTTTGCTTATCCTTCTTTCTGTGTGTTCCCAGTGGAATTGTCCTAGGGATGTATCAGAATTACTAACACAACAGGTGGACTGTTGTCCCAGGGTTTACCTGATTCACTAATCTGTTCCACAGTTTGCATAACATTTGAGATAGGAAGCTGTAGAGGAGTGAAGGATGGTCTTCCCTGAGACAATAGAGGACTGAGGAGCTGAAGCCTTCTGTCTGCTGTGTAATTCCAGTGCAAGGCAGGCAAATCATTTAAAAGAGATTTTTCACAAGTGCTCCCTCAATATCCAGCTTGAGACTCTGGACTTTAATTTACAGAAGAACCCAGTTCAATTTTAAGTGCACTTTCATTGTGGAACTGTATCAAGAACCATTTAAAGACAGTCTAAAAAATAATTTCTTACTTGACCTAGACTGGGTACCCAAAAATGCTTCTTCCCTTAATACCTGTCCACTTCTCTGTGAATGAGAAGGGGAAGACCCTCATCTTGTAGAAACACAAGAAAATAAATTAAGATTTTAAAGAAACCAGAAGAGCTCAAGAGGAGATGTCTTTAGTGAAGAGCTTTAATAGAGGTCTGGGGCCACACACTGAACAAGTAAAAAGGCAATACATCAATCAGTTCATCTGTAATGAAGGACAGTTCATCCTGTGCACTGAATGAGGCACATGAAAAAGAACTGATAATCCAGGGCTCAGAGACCATGGTACACTGTGTTTTGGGCTGCTGTAACTCCAGCATTTTGTAGTTTCTGAGTGTTAATTTGTGCAGCTCTAAGGATGTTCTTTTAGCTTCATTTTTTGCATGGATAAATTTCAAGGCTGTTTCAAAAGCAGAATAGTAACATAAATCAGTCATATGGTGAGATAGTCTTTATGTTCGTAGTTGGAAATAGGAGATGTGTTGAATTGATGGAAAAGCTGATAGTTCTGTTATCATCTTGTTCGTTCTGCTCTAAAATAAGCATGCTTATGGATTTGACTGAGAGTAGAGGAGTATCAGTAGGAGGCACAGGAATATCAATTTGGGCACAACTGGGAGACACATTAATGAACATAGAACTTTTACTTGATCCTCTCAGGCTTGACTCCATCCACTACTTGTCTTGTTCTAGTCCCATTAATTCTTCACACTGTTCTCCACACAATCCACTCTTCCTTTGCCTCCATGCTTTTGTTCATCTAGTTTTCTCCCTGCAATCCTTTCCTCATAGTCCGTCATTACCCAACTTCTCTTCCCATTTCAGTTCCCACTCAGTCACTGCCTCCAGACCATATCTGTACCCTTTTACCAGCCTTTTTATTAGGTAGTTTCTGTCTTCCTTTATATTGTTTTATCTCTAGTGCCACCTCTTTTTCCTTTTTTTCTTTCCTCTATCACAGTGAGTGGTACTACTGTGCACAGTCAGGCCCTCTCTCCCTCCAGTCCAAACTCTAATCCCTACTCTTAAATAATCTTCAAGTCTGTTTTTTTTCTTCTATCTTATCTTTTTCTGTAGACTCAAGGTTAATTTTTGCCCCCTCTGCATCTAAATCCTGCTGATGCCACTCCCACCCTCCCTAGCACCCATCAGAGGAGTGTGAAAAGTGATCACAAAGAAGAGTATCCAGTCAGTCTCCCTGTCTTTACTGCTGTCCTATCAAAAAGAGCTACAGGCATAGGAAACTTTTCATATGATCAGACCGATGAAGAGGTTGCACTTGGAAGTTAACTCAAATTTTCCGGAAGAAAATGTTACTGATAAGGATCTCCTGAAAAGCGTTCCACATTAAACATAAATAAAAAACTTGTGGAGCTGTTTTGAGTTTATGCTTCCAGCTTCACTCAGTCTCTGCTATTCAAGAGTAACAGAATGAATAGCATGATGGGCAGGACAACTCACTTCTGTCATTTACATAGTAACCTTACACAGACAGAAGCAAACCTGTCATCTCAATTATCCTTAAAGGCTGTCCGGCATACTCCTGAGAGCATGTAGCCACCACAAACTAGAGCTAACACTGCATGTCTAAGCCTGCTTGAGCTGCCACATCAGGGACGGTGTTGCAGGGCACAAGACAGCTACCTACTGTCTTCTAGTCATGTGGAAAGAGCCAACAAGAAAGAGGAAAATATGGTTAGTTCAGTAAGGAAAGCTCAAACCATCTGTGTAATGAAACACAAAAAACCAGACAGGATCCTTATAGCTTTTGTTTCGCAGTGATAAATCAGTGATACTGTTTGGACAAACAGTATTAAATGACCTTCACGAGTTTGAAAATTGTTTCATGTGACTGAAAAGCCATTTGCACAAAACTGTGGCTGTACATGAGGATGTAGACAGAAAGTCATCCTTGTTTCGCTTCTTTACAGAATCTGTTCAGTTTCTACATGCAGATCCCTGAAGGGCAAGAGCACCTTTCTGTCAAGCCTTTGGACTTCTTAGCATACCAGCTCCCACACTGGCTGCAGAGCTTTGCATGAAAGGCCTACAATTGAAATCCAGTGTCTGAAAGTCTGTTTAAAGTCTTTTAGTGAGATGAGACAGGCAATGGGTCAGTGTTTCTGAGAGAAGTCCTTACACATGAGGGCAGCAAGAAACAATTTGTGGCCTCCTGAACCTATCTTTGATTTCTTTGTTCCTCCTGAGGTAGGAATATTGCTCCCTTTTCCTAATTCCTTATGAAACTGTAGTCCAGACCTCTGGCAGAGGTCCTGGAGCTGAGTATCTTGGCAGAGATTTGCTATATTCCAGTTGCTAAATATAGCAAAGTTCATGTAAAACTAGTCACATTTAGCCACTTGTTCAGTTAATCAAATTGCATAGAGCATCCTAACTTCAGCAAATAATTATTTGGGGCAAGCTTTTGCACACTGACTGCAAAGAGAGTAACTCTTTCACAAGACGTTGCTTCACATCAGAGAAATTATTAAAGTACAATGAGAAAGTCATAAGAACTCTATTAACTGTAGTGTTCCATGTTCCCTAGGTTTATTACTTTTACTTTTCATTCTAGTAATATTTTCTGTATGATTTTGCTTTTTTTTATTTAACATGTTTCTTAATTTCAAAAAAGTTTCCTTACTTTTTGTTTTTAATTTCTCTTTTTATTTCTTGACCTTTTTTTTCCTTTATGTTGTTGTCTTCTTTATAGCTTTTCCCTTTTCTCTCATCATCACCCCTTCATTCCTAACCAGCAGCAAGTGCTAATTATTTTGGAGACAAAACATAACGGTTATTCCCAAATAAAAAATATTTTAAAATAAGTCCTGTCTAATGAAGAACTGCAAGATTCATCTCTACTCTTCCTGTCCCTTCTGTATGATTTCTTTTTATTGTCTAATCCTATTTGTATTCTCTTTTGTCTTCTTTGTTTTCTCTTCATTCAATTCTTCATCTTTATTCCTCCTTTTTTTCCATTTCATTTTCCTCTTCTGAATCTCATCCCTCTTCTCATTTCTTTAACTTTTCCACCATATGTTCTCTTTGTGGAAATCACTGGTTTCCCCTCATGCTCTGAGACTTGTGTCTCCATGAAGTTCCTTTCTTCCTCTTAGATTCATTTTACTGTCATCTGTTACTATGAAATTAAAATGCCTCCCATAAACAAATTATTCTTCTTTTTTTTCCCCTGAGTTCCACTCCATTTTCCATTATCAATGTTTTGTCCTGCCTTTCTTATCCAATTTACTTTCCATTGAACCTCCTCAGCCAGCTATTTCTCCTCCTGTCTGACTGGGGAAATCATCCCCCTGTAATCCCTCCCGTGGCAGAACTCCGTGCAACAGAAATTTGGTTTCTCCTTCAGGGTGCACTGATTTCTCTGTAGCAGCTCTTTCCCCTAACTATTAAAATCACAGCATATTTTCACTCAACAACAAACTCACATAGGATTTTCAGAGGAATTCAAAAGTAGGAGAAGTATTCCCTTCAGTAGGAAAAAACAGATTTCAGTGCAGGAGAGCCTGTGGATTTAATTTCTTCCACATTGCTCATCTATCTTCACAATCCATCAGGACAGATGGTGGAATTTTAGCTGTCTTCCTTTTTGTTATATATACCCATATCCTCTGAAATGGTCCCAGACCTCTGACCTTTCTCCAGCACCCAGTAGTTTCATAGGCAGCCACTGTTTTCTCAGGCAATAATGTAAACATGGAAGTCTTGAAATCCATTATCGTAGATCCCAAACACTCAATGGGTTTGGTATTCTCTGTTGTCCTCTAGTCTCTGGGTGGCCTTCCCTGGGATATCCACTTAACTGAAAAAGAACCGGCTTATTTACTGTCTTCAATAAGCTATTCTTCCTAAAAGGTGAAGTGCACTACATGTTCAACTGTTCTGAAAGCTCAGAACTTGTTAAAACAAAGTCCATAATCTCTTTGAATATGTTTATGTATGTGTATATTTAGACCACACAGTCTAAGACTGTATTGATGGCATTTTAATGCAATAGTATAAAACAGACAAATGATGGTGCCAGTAGAGTGGTCTTCAAAGCACTATTTGTATTTTAGGGAGGTGACAGAAGACAAGATCCATGGATTTCAAAAGGCTTTGAATCACACCCTAAGTAGAAGTGGTTCCAATTTCACACAAATGCTATTTTCCCTAGAGTTCAAGATAAAACCTTTCAGTGTTTCAGTCCATCTGTTAGTACTTTCCTGTTGCCAAAGATGCTATGAAAGAATGAAGCCTTTTTCTCAACAGATATTCCACAGTATACTACTTTCTACTCCCATATTACTGAAGGGCATCACAGGTTTTTTCTCATCTCAAGGAGAGCTCAGCCTAATATTTCCCTCATCCAAGTGCCGCAGGCAGGAACAGTCTTTCCATGATGCTCACCCTTGCAACAGTGCCAGATCATTCTAGATCCAGCAGAACTTGGCAGAATTTCTCTATAATTTCTCTGCAATTGGTTTTCTCACTTCCCTTTTTATTCCTAACAGGAGTTGGGGAGGATTATGGTGCCAGGTGCCATAGTTTGCTACTATGGAAGTTTTCTGGGAACACCTGAATTGTCCTTTGTTACATTCCTAACAGCCTTAGTCAGAGGCCTTAGGGTAACAGAAGGACAGAGGTGAGGAAAGTCACCATTTCAGTGTACTTTTCTCAGGAGAGTTTTTGAGGCCAGTATCATTTATGATATTTAGTACAGAGACCTAAAGGGCAGATAAGTCTGCAGCTCCATTCTGTGTCTCTGAAATTCAGAACTGGTATGCTAGATAGACCATATGGCGTAAGCGGGAAAATTTCATGCTTCTAAAGGCAATTACTTTATAAACCTCAGTGGCTACTGTCATAGCACTTACTCCTAAAGCAAACAATATGCACCCTAGCTTTGTACTGAATGAGTGCATGGGTGTGCAGGTGACCACAAGTACAGCAGTGAGAGCAGCAGAGATGATTGTGAGTGTGGGGTATTGTTGAAACAGGGTTCAGCCTATGTGTATGTTTATCTGTATGCATAGTTCATGTGGTCTCTGGTTGCATACACAAGAATTTAAAAAATATTATTGCCATTTGTGCTTCTTACACTCAAGCAACAGAGTAAATTTATGTATCAGAAAACCCTTTTCTCTCTGTCTATTATTGGACAAAAGGATTTTTTCATGGGATGTTTCCATCACTAGGAAATTTTACACCAGGCTTATAAACTCCTGAAAATAAAAGCTTTGCTTCTGTAATGCTGATAAGCCCTCACTAGACCCACACTACCAGGAGCCATTCTCATATAGAGTTCAGAATGGTAATGTAGTCTAGCACTGTCCTTGGACAACTGCTTGCATTTACAGAAATTGAGGGGTTATTGTGCTGCAAACTTTTCACCTCGGAGTCTGAGGAATGAGGTCAAGAACAATAGAGATATCTCACTGGGAGAATGGCTTCACTACATGCAGGATTGCACAACACTTTGAAATTTTCTACCATCCCAGTCCCATGCTGTCTCTGACTTGGCAAACACTTTCATTTAGTCAGGGATCAGTAGCTTGGGAGAGGGGGGGAAGTTCCATTCTCCAGCTGTTGTGTCATTTCCCTTGATAAGTCCTAAATTGACCGAGTTATCCAGCTCCAAAGGAGCTTTTCTGTGGTAGACATGCTTTATTATGTGCCCTTTCAGGGACAAAGGCTTCTGTGTCAGTAAACTGCTATAGAGAGGAAGGACAGATTTATTCTCACAGCATCATAAGCATTATCTTCTGAGGGGCTAATGTAAAAGTAAAAAAACTGTGCAGCATTACCATCCAAAACCTGTGTTGCTGCTTCTTGATTATCAACCTGATGGGAGGCAGAATAAAAAGCTTGAAAGGCTGCTTCTCAGAAGGGCATATTTTAAAAGACAATTTTTAAATTAAGGGGGTTTTAAAGGCAGAATTTTTTAGGCTTGTTCATTTGCTGGCTTATTTTCGACATTCATGTGGCAGTTTATGTTGAGCATTGTGTAATACTTGAGAGTCTCCTTATTTGGCATTAACTTTAGATAAAGCACAAAGACTTGATTTCAAGCTAAAAATCCAAGAGCTCATATATATATATATAGCCCTCCCCACAGATTGGAAATAAATATATTAACACCAACCGTCATGCTATGTGATAAAAAGGGAAAACAGGGAACATGACTCCTCAATCCAGAGAAGACTTAGCAAGGCAGTGAGGAGCCCAGGCACACCCTCCATCTAAGGTGAGCTGGCCTTTGTCAGGAGTTCAGCAAAGGCATATCTTTGAAAATCTTCCACCTGCAGACAACTGCAGCCCAGTCAGCATCTTAGCAATCTGAACACACCTGACAAGGCAAGTCTGTTTCTGCTTGGGGAAGAAGAGAAAGGGGTCAGTATTAAAAAAATTGAACTTAAAAGTTTTGACAGTGAAAATGGCTGTAAGCCTATGCCACTGATATGTGATGCAAAGAACTTACATGATTAAAAAATGTCTCAACAGATCCTCAGACAGCCACTGGAGAAGTGGATGGGGTAAACCTGGAAGAAATACGAGAATTTGCCAAAGCTTTTAAAATCCGGCGCCTGTCCCTTGGCCTGACACAGACTCAAGTTGGCCAAGCCCTAAGCGCCACTGAAGGCCCAGCCTATAGCCAGTCTGCCATCTGCAGGTAACAAGTTAAATCATAAACTCCTCTTCTCTCTTTGTCCTTAATAATGATCCAGCTTATTGTGAGGACCGTGCTTGTGTTTGAGTCTCATAACTTTAGAGTGTATTATTTAACCTGATATTTAAATTAGCCAATAATGTTGTTATCTGACATATAAATTGTTCTTATTGTGTATCTTTAGAGTGATTTTGGTCTCTTTTTTTCCCTCCTTTTCTAAACAAGTGAGAAAAAATGTTCCTGGCATAGAGACTTAATTCCATAGATGAGTTGGAGATCCTGCTGATGCTGGATAAGCACCAGCTGACCCTCTTCATACTGTGCCATTTTCTACAGATAGGGTTACTGAACAAATATTTCATGGCTGCATCCCTGCTAAGTTAAATCTGTATTACTGTGGTTAGTACTTCACATAGAGGATGTTAATGATGATTTACCTAGGCAACACAGAAAGGAAAAAAATAGCTTTCCTGCTATCTTGCAAACCAGCAGCTATTCATCTTTTATCAACCAAATATTTACTGAAAAAACCAGACAGACCCATGTATGCAAAGCAGAAGCAGAAATCCATCCTAATCATAAGAAATAGTAATACAGTCTTGACAGAGTTAAAGTAGAAGCTAACACCTTATGTGCATGTATGTGTGTTACAGTAATCCCATGTTTATGCATGAGGTAACAAACACACTTAGGTAACAGCTTTTTCCTCTTGGGCAATGTCTTATAGTCCTTCTCCATCAGTGAAAGCCAAGAAACCAACTCCAAGCTCATTTAAGTGGATTTTGTTCTTGGTGATCCATGAAATGCTCTGTCTTTTTATCTACTCTTTATACTTTTAATGTATTCCCCATAGAATGGAAGTGTACTTTTCCTGCAGTTAAAGACTAAGGTTATAAATAACATCAGTATGGGGTAGTGTGCTTGCAGCTCACATTTTGCTCAATGATTTTCCATAAAACCCATTGATTGTTGTTAAATACAAAAAGCTCCATAGGATCCTCTCATTTCTATGGTCTCCCCTACTGTTTTTTCTTATAAGATACCTCCCTGTAGAAAATAACCTTTATTCAGTCTATACAAGGATACTACTGCTGGGAAATTTGTTTCAAGACTTGTATGTCATTATACCAAACATGTCCTGCAGTAACAACACTAACAAACAATGCCAATGATATGAATGCTATTGCTCCCTATTGCTAAGGATTAATTTTGGTTTTGTATTTTTTCTTTTTATTTCTTTGTCATCAGTTGGTAAAGAATGCCTAAAATGGGTGGAGTTTTTAGCAAGTGGAAATTTTTTGTAGCCTTAAGTTGCTGTTTATCATGCTATACTTTAAAGGGACACATTGTGGTTTCCTTTACTCTTGCCTAGTTTGATGTCTTCTCATTTTCTCCATCTACTTCACACTTTGAGAGAGCACTGGGGATGGTGAGACCTATTTCAGAGGGCTCCTTGGAGGGCCAAGTTGGTCAGAACATGAGATTGGGTACAAGAGCTTGTCTCAAATACTTGCAAGGTTAAGTTTTTTTAATTTCCTTTGCCCGCCTCAGATGGACACCATTTTGGGTGACACATGCTATGACTGTGCATTTTTTCTTAAGATGCTTCAGTGGCACCATGCGTTCCTCAGAAATAGTAGATTTAACTTTTTTTTCAGTTGTAACAAAGGAGTTTCAGTATGAACTCCAGGTCAAAGGAAGGGTCAGTAAGGCAAGCAATTTGAAAAACCAACTCAAAGAGAAAAGTAGAATCTCCTGGTGGCCTGTGCAGGTCATAAGAGCAATATACCACCTTGATACGTTTTGCATGCAAATAGCAGCATTTTCTTTAATCTGAGACAATACATTCTAAAATATATTCTTCAGCTTGATATATCACTGGACACCAAGGAATGACACCTTGCAGTCAATACCACATTAAGATGTCAGTCACCAGTTACAAATTCTTTGGAGTATTATTGTCTGAAATTATTCTTGGTCTTATCCTTTGTTTGTGAGAAGTGCTTTGTTTCTTGCTGGAATATTTTTTGCTGCCTCCACGTGCTGAATGGAGACACTAAAAATGGCCAGCTCCAGCCACCAACTTTCTTGGCGTAAAGGGATCGATTCGGTTCCTCTCATCTCCAGAGCACTCTGTGATTAGTGGTGGTGGTGGTGGTGCTTCAGCACCACCTGGGCTGGAGAGCACAGCAGCAACATCCAGTAATTGTTGCCTTTCTGCGGCATTAAATACCACAACGTGCAGAGTGGACAGAGCAAAGTGGGAAAATACAAATGGATGGCATCAAAGGACTTGGGTTCAGACTTTTTTAATGTGTAGCAAAAGAGGATAAACTCAGTAAATGAAAGAAACAAATACTTATAAGACTTGAAACATGAACTCTGCTTTTCTGCTTGTTTTTGAAAGGATTAAAGCTTTGTGTGGCTGCTTTTCCAGATGTTTTATAATACTTGTAAAATCTGGTTTGGCAAAAGACTTTTGATGGCAAAATGATATATAGAAGACCTCATTTACAGGAAATGATATCATTCTGGTACAGTTTGCAGAAATCCCACAATAAACTCAGCTTGGTGCCACAGCATATTAGTGGACTGTTATGCTGGGTTTCATCTGGAAAACATGAGTCTGTCTTTGCACATTGTGGGGACAGCAAGATAATTGCAAAGCATCCAGCTGTTTCAGCTGAACACCACTGTGGCTATGGGAATTTTTTTTCCAACCCAGAAAAGGGATATAGCATTAACTTACAAACAGCGAAAATTGCTGAAAAATGGAAAGGAAACCTGACATTCAGAGACTAGTATTTGCCATTGGTTTTTATTATTAAAGCTGTGGTGTTTGGATAACATGGGATGGGAGGGATAACAAAAGGATTAAGCACAAAGACAAGATAATAAAAGCAATGCCTTTGATATCATTTCCTGTAATTAAACTTAGTCTCAAGGGTTTTGAAGATCAGAAATATGAAAATGTGATTCTTAACCTGTATTATTTAGTGTACTTAGAATTTTGTTGTAGTGCTCATTTTGTGTTAGCTTAAATCTCTAGCTATATATATATATCTATATCTATGTATAGATATACCTATCTGACAGTTTTCATAATCTATTGTAAATTACCTCTGCCAGTCAATTAGTCAGGCAGGCAGGAAGTCCCACCCTGGCAGAGCATCAGTGTAAGACTCTTCTTTCTCAATTTTCCCTCAGACACACCATCCTGAGAAGCCACTTTTTCCTACCACAGGAAGCCCAAGAGAACACTATAGCTAGCAGTCTGACAGCCAAACTGAACCCTGGCCTTTTGTATCCTGCCAGGTTTGAAAAGCTGGACATCACCCCTAAAAGTGCCCAGAAGATAAAGCCGGTGCTTGAGCGGTGGATGGCTGAGGCTGAGGCCCGCCATCGAGCAGGGATGCAGAACCTTACCGAGTTTATTGGGAGCGAACCATCCAAAAAGCGCAAGAGGCGTACCTCATTCACGCCACAAGCCCTTGAAATCTTGAATGCTCACTTTGAGAAGAACACGCATCCCTCTGGGCAAGAAATGACAGAGATTGCAGAGAAACTGAACTATGACCGGGAAGTAGTTAGAGTTTGGTTCTGCAATAAGAGGCAAGCACTGAAGAACACAATTAAACGTTTGAAACAACACGAGCCCACAACGGCAGTTCCTATGGAGCCTTTAACAGACTCACTGGAAGAAAACTCCTAAAAGCAAAACAAAAAAAGCCAAATCACACAGAAAAAAAACCCCACACCAACTGAAACGTGTCCATTTGAACTCTCTGAAAATACCTATTCATCACCCTTGTAAGTAAAAGACTGAGAAAACTACAAGAAGGACAGAACAGTTTATAAATGTCTGTGGGTTTTCCTATTAAAAAAAAAAACAACAAAACAAAACAAAAAAATACACAACACTTAGAGTGTGTGTGGTAGAATTAGTTCCCCCAAAAAACCTGAAAAAGCCAGTTTTTTTTAATGGACTTAAAGTAAACCAAATAACTGCTTAATTTTTTCTGTATATTATGAAAATACGAACACATTTTAAGGAAAAACAAACGAAACANAAAAAAAAAAAAAAAAAAAAAAAAAAAAAAAAAAAAAAAAAAAAAAAAAAAAAAAAAAAAAAGAAGGAAAAAAAGAAAAAACTTTTATCTGTCTAAAAGAGAATACAAGCCTGCCACCTGGAGGAGTGATTGTAGCCTTTCAGGTATCAAGTGCTGATTCACTATGAAAACTATTAACCAAAGTCAGAAACATGGCATTGCAAACTAGATTGTTAGTCTACTCTTTTATGAGTGTAAAATTGTGTTACAAATTTTTACATTTGTATTTTGCAAAGAGGAATACAGGATTAATTTCTCTCATCCTTGTTTGTACCCCCTGCAGGTGTGTACAAAGCCATTCCATAGTAGTCACCTCATTTTCTTTCCTTTTAGTCAACAGTTTTGCAATCTCCTAATGTTTGGGTGCCAAAAATAATTACTTTTTATTGTGATTTGTGGGGTTTAGTATTTCTCTTCTAAGGGTGTATGTCTTGGTTTGCATTTCTTTTTCTGGGGTTTTGTTTTCCTGATTCTATTTGCTGCCTCCTCCCTTCCAGCTCATTCTCCACCCTTCCCCAAGCCCCCAAACCCAGTACTGTTTAGAGAATTTTAAAAAGAAAAGTAAAATCTGAACACTCTTATATGCTGGAATGCAATGACAACAAAGAAGGATTAGGATTATGTCTGATGGACTGTCAAGTCCACACTGAACTTTGTGCTTTTTGTCAAATGCGTAGCTTGAGATTTCTCTGTCATTTGGCCATGAACCTGGAGACATTACCAAAACTCATTCTGTAGTATAAATATAAACTGCACACTTGGTATAGTACTGCATCTATATTATGGTTCCATTTGAAGTAATTCCTCTCCAAAGCCTGCTAGCCAAAGAAATTTCTTGAGGTTCTGATGAAAACAAATGGACAGGCTGAGAAGAGATGAGGATGTTTAGATCATTACATCACTATGGACAATTTTGATGGTAGTGCTTTGTTCCTTCTGGCTTTTGTTTATGTCATATTGATGCTTGCCCTGTTGACTTCTTTAGTAGGAGGATGTTCTTCTGCGGGTGTTTCCTGTGGCCACTGGCTAGACTAAGCAACTGGGACATAGCGAAAACCACTGAATGTCCCTTGATAATATAAGGTGGGTCACCTGCAATATAATTCAGGTGAACTGATTTTTCTTTAAAGACAGTTTATCTGTGTGGCTTCCTTTCTGATTGGACAAGCATCTGCTAAAATACTGTGGTCATTGGACCTACAAGCATACCAAGGCTTAGAGGCAGAGAAAGGCGTTGCAGGTTCTTGATGGGCTGTGGTCTGACCTGTGAAGGTCATCTGCAATCTTCATCTTCTGCTCGGTTATGCTCAAACCTTTGGGATTCAGCCGACCATTAGGGTAGAAGCGGCATCTTGATCAGGTCTTTCCAAAAAATAACATCAGATTATTTGTTCAGCTCATTGTAGGGATGGCAAAATTCTGCTGGTATAACTCCTGATTGCATTCCTTGACCTCAGAATGGTTGTGCTGGATTTTGGGTGGTCTACCTAGGATGTGGAAGGAAGCTCCTGAAGTGCTGGAGTCTTCAAATAACACTTCTCTTACTAAAGAGTTTTCAAAAACTCCAGGCTATATCCAAAATTTAGTGAAAGAAATAGACTTTCATTGATTTCACTATGCTTTGAATCTGGCCCTCAGTATTTTATTAATGGGATTTGCCTTGTAAAGTGGGGTATTTATTGCATGGTCGGTGGAGCTTTAAGATTTCAGAGACCATCATATGGGTCAGAAGCTGCTTCTAAATGTAAGCACTCTCAAAGGTCAATGTTGGAGCACACTGAGGATGGGCTCATGTCCAGCAAATGCATTTTAGACTTTAAGCTTCAGAAGAGTATGTTTAAGGATATTTTCAGTCTTGCTTTTATGAGGAGGAGACTGACAATTGTTATTGACTCTTTTTCCACTACTGATACATAATTAACTGCTGAGGGAAAAAACACCTCAGTAACCACTGGCAAATTTGAGAGACAAAGTAGATGCTTTATCCAAGCTGAGCATGTAAATTAGAGAGTCTCACAGCAAAATCTGCCCCTCTGTTTTTTTTCCTACATGCTTTCTCTCTCTGTAGATACCTATATCCTTAGAAATATCTATGTTGTCTATACCAAACAGCCCTAAAGTTGTCACCACAGTTCAATCTAAATAACGATCAGACCACCATCCAGAAGCCAACAGGAAAGCAAGGATGAACAAATCATATTTGGAAGCTGTCACTCCTACCCATGTCTCCAGAACACTCCTAATTGCCCAGTCATTAATGCCACATACACAATTACATGTTCAGTCATCCTTAAGTCCATACCCTCCCCCACTCCATCTCCACCATCAACAGCCTGGGAACAAAACCATCAACTATTCTTTGCCTCAAAACTAAATTTCCAATTCTCCCAGGGTCTGCTCTAAATTCTGTGAAGAAAAATCCCCCAAGAAAAAAAAGTTAACTAAACACTGTATGAAAGATACTAAATGTTTAAAAATATGCTGGCAGCAGTTACATAAGCTCTTTTCTGTTCCAAAGTACATATCAGAAGGATATAACTAGGACAGTGAAAATGTAAAATAAATATAAATTGCCAGCATGGAAGAAAAAATAATGTTCATCCCACAGTCTTAAAATCATTCATGTGCAGTGATTTTTTTTACAGTTTTCTAATTTTGTATTGTGTTTTGTAAATTATTTATAAAGTGTTGTAATGCTTCTCATATTAATTTTTTTATACACAAATTTTTGCTATGGGGCATAAATGGTGCCTGAACAGATTCTTAGGAAGATAAATTATATGTGAGTCACACATCTTTGGGAGGGCCATAAATATTTTGTTTTTTTTTGTTACTGGCAACATTTCTGGTTCCCATTTGTAAACAATTCTCATGTATTGATAACATTTGAATACCTTTTAATTTTGCATGTGACTAAAAGATAGATTGCTACCAGCAAATGAAACAAAAGTCTCTTCAGTCATATGTGAAGGTTTAATGGTTTTCCACTTTGTTGATAATTGATTTTTTTAGAATATATAAATATTATAAAATATTATTTGAATAATGAACCAAGGGTTCACTTTCTCTTCTAATTTTGTCTTTTTATGTTTTTCACTAAAAAGCTATTTTGGTCAGTTGAAGAAATCAAATGCATTCAAATGGTTCCAATTTCTTTACATTATTACTGAAAAAAAGAAAAAAAAAAGCCAAAAAAAAAAAGAGAGGAAAAAAAAAAGAAAAAAAGAGAGAGAACAAGGACGCAAAAAGGAGCTAGGAAGGAACAAGTAGAGGCGTATCAAAGAACTCAAGCTATAACCAAAAAGAAATATGTAAAATGCCTTTGCTCGTCTTCTCAATGCTGGACCAAAGCTCAATGTATGTAGGTATATGCACATTGTATAGATATGGCTAAATGTTGCTGACAATCTTGCAATACTAAACTGTTACTATTTTAAAAAAATACAAAAATAAAACTGTTCATCAGTGTTTTACCTCAGCACTCTACTTGTACCCAGTTATTGACCAACATTCAAATAAGAAGATAAGAGATGAAATTGATTTCCATGTCAATGTTTGACTGTAAAATCTGTTTGGAAAACATTTTGTAATGAGCTTTTTGTCATGTGGTTTGCTTGTTTCCAACTTGAGACTATGTGGGGCACATTTGGTTTTTTATTGTTAAAAAGTGATATTATTACTACTATTATTATTATTAATTATTATTATTATTATTATTACTATTATTTTTGTCCTATGTGCTGTAATCTACAGAATGGTCACCAGGGTCACTTATGAAGCACTGCAAAGAGATCTGTTTTTCCATGCATGGAGCATGCAGGGGGAAAGATGGCAGTACAAAATGGACTGTATTGTGTTGTTAAAAAATATGAATAAATAAAAAAGGAGTGGATATGTTGGACTTGTGACCAAGAAAACAAACTGGATATTTAAAAGCTCCTTACTACTCTGACTTTGAAACCAAAGCTGATTTATCTGCACAGGTTGCTTAACATGAAAAAAAAAAAAAATAAAAAAAACTGACAAAAACTGTACTTAATCTAGAGCAATATCTGTATGGTCAATAAAGCTGCACTTTGTGTATTTCTTAACAGCTTCAGATCTGTCACTTTTAATTTGTACCATAAAAAAATAAAGAATTGTTTGACATGAAAAATAAGCTCTTTTCATATGCTTGTCTTAAATCTCATGCATTATTCACATTATCCAAACTCATGTAATTTCACATCAGTTCAATACAACAATAGTTAAATACTTGAAAAAAGGAAGAGAGAAAATCCATTTGCATTCTGGAGCTTAACTTTATCTGCAAAACTAAACACTGTTTCTGTACCCAGAGTGGGTGCATGCATTGGCGATGTCTTATTTTCTCTACAGGTATTGCAGAGTAGAGGATCTCCCTCAGGAGTACTCTGGAAGCCCCCAGGTGAGTGTATGTTGTCCCCCAGGCCAAATGGAGCAAAGTACAGATGGACATGAAGGCCAGTGTATCCCCCGTGCTTCCATCCACAGTCCCATAACAAAGCCCTGGTAAGTGATAGGAGTGTGTTAGAGAGGCTGGGACAGACATTTTCATGATTTCTCTTGCATTTTGGCAGAGCTTATGGGGTTAATTATTCAATTCTTTCTGTAATTATGATATTAGGTCACAGAAATGCCTGTTTTTCAGGCCACTTCTCTTGAGTCATATTGAGTTCTGTCAAAATACAGGATTCTCAAATATCAGGATATTTGAGAAATTAATCATTTGTATTATAAAGAAAAAACAGCCTTGAAATAAAAGCTCTGACCATCTTAGAATATTATGTTTGGGTCTTGGGAAAAAAATTTTTACAAATACTTTTTTCCTTGATTTTGTTTAATATTGTTTTACTTTTCCAATATGACGTGTTAAATAATCAAAACTAAAACAAAGTATTTATTTGCAGAGAAAAACAGAGAGCATTTGGAATATTTATTTATTGTGAATTTTTTCCAGATCAGAATTTCCCTTTTACATACAATTTTTCTCTATTTTATGAGGAACATAAGAAAGAGAACAAAAAAGGTAGCTTTCTTGTAGACATAATGATAGAAGCTTCATAAACAAGGCAAAGACTACATCAGGTCCTCTAGGCATCATGTCTCCATACCATGGTCTAACAGCCACTTCAAGCATATGTCATTCATCTACTTATACAAGAGTGTGGATATGAAAGCACCCTTTGTGCTTTCATATCAACTACTAAAAGCTGAACACGTATTTTTTCATTCCATTGTGATAAAGCAGCAAGCAAACATTGATTAGAGTCTTTTTCCACCAACTCTATTTAAAAATGCAAAACTTCCTCTTTTCATCATACCGTAGGTATTTTAGCTGCCTCATAGGCACATGACCCTACCTAGCCATTACAGTGCAAATAACCTGCATCTATCAAGTTGCAAGAAATGGTGACTTTGCAAATTGAATCAATTAAGTTCCTATTGATCACTGAAATCTCAAAATAGATCCGACCTTAAAGGTACTGAATACGGACTATAAGACTTCACACGCCTTACTGACTGCTTAAAAATCAAATTCCTAGAAATTGACTATGACAGGACTTCAGAGCTCTTTAAGTGCATCATAAAGGACAAGGAGTTTTAGAAGCACATTGCTTTCTGTGCCTCTCTTTTGTACTTCCAGAAAAAAAAAAAAAAAAAAAAAAAAAAGAAAAACCCAAAAAAACCCCTAAAACACAAAAACCCAAATATATTTGCGATACTATGTCTGTGTCCTGTCCTTCCTTAAGACAGGTGTGATGGGAGGAAAGCTGGCAGTAAGGTCAGAGAACAACACTGAAATTGTAGAATACATGTTTTTATACGGTGTCTTCCCCTATGTAGCTGCTTTAGGACTGATCACAGCCTAAACCTATAGCTGTTAAAAAATCTTTTAGTACTAGCAGGGCTTTGATAAGCAAAGATTCTCTTCTACCGGCTTAAATTTCAATCAAACAAGCAGTCAGGAAGCAAAAAAAGAGGGAAGGTTCCAAGAGAGTTTGTTTTTTAATCTGAGAGTCCAGATTAATGTTAATCAGTCCCATACAAGATCATGAAGTTCTTGAATATATTTGAGAACTAAAGACTTGAAAGATTTTTTTTTTTCCTTCTCTTTTCATCTGCTCTACAGACCTGGACGTCTGTTTGTTCTCTCACTCACAGTCCTTTACTGTTGCGTTTTGCCACACTATGGATATACAACAGTGGTCAGGACTGAGAAAAGCCACCAGGTAGGCCACCAGCCATTACTGTGGTTTTCAATCCAGACCCCAATAGCCCTGGTTTCTCTAAAATTCCCACAACAGCCTTGTATAATCTACCACAGCAGCTGCAGGGATGTCATGTAGCAGCTCAGGTAATAATGAGTCTTTCATTTTATTGGACACAGAAATTCTTGTATAATCAGTGGCCTCATGTCAAAACATTTCTCAAACCAAGAGCTGTGTGTGTGATCACAGGCACACTCAGTGTGGGTGGGTCTTGGGCCAGGCCACAAACTCATACAAAAATCAAGGGTCAGCAAAAATGGCTTTGGTGGTAATAAAACTGTGGTGGGGACTACATGAATGGGCCAGTCCCAAAAGTCCCCAAGATTCTGGTTTTGTGGCGTGGCTTAATATCCAGCCTCCACCATCACAGCATTGACCAGCTTGTCAGGGAGGGAGTCACTCCCTTCTTTTCAGACATCACATAATGTTGGTGTTCAGCTAAAGAGATCCTGGCTTTCAATGATGAAAAATCCATGCTCCATCCAATTTATCCATCAGTACCACCAAAAGGAAGATATCCAACCCTGTATGTTCTCTGTCATTGGTGGCCCCAGAAAAGTTCTTCAAATGGTCCCAGAATACTGAAGGTCTTAGAAGACAGTAAGGTGGTGACACTGCACAAATCTGAATTGTGTGGCAATTTGCAATCGATCATGGTAGAGCCAGAATTGTCCCAGAAGCATGGGCTTCCTGGAGGCAGCATGTAGCCTCTGCCTTACTTATTTTTAAAATTCACTGAAGAACTTGTGCTTACATTCAGTCATTTTGGTAGTTTTTAATCATAGAATCATAGAATGGTTTGAGTTGGAAGAGACCTTAAAGTTCATCTAGTTTCAACACCTTGCCAAGGGAAGGACACCTTTCACTAGACCAGATTTCTCATCCAATCTGGGTCTTGTACACTTCCAGGGATGTGGCATCCACAGCTTCTCTGGGCAACCTGCTCCAGTACCTTACTACCCTCAAAGTAAAGAGTTTCTTTTAATATCTAATTTAACCCTACTGTCTTTCAATTTAAATCCATTCTCCCTTGACCTGTCACCACATGCTCTTGTAAAAGCCCCCATCCATTTCTTTTAGGCTCCCTTCAAGTACTGGAAGGGAGCAATTAAGTCACCCAAAAGCCTTCTCTTCTTCAGGCTGAACAACCCCAGTCCTCCCAGCCTTTCCTCATATGAGAGGTATTCCATCCCTCTGATAAACCTGGCCTATTAGCCTCCTCTGGACTTGCTCCAACAGGTTGATGTCCTTTCTGTGCTAGGGACCCCAGAACTGGATGCAGCACTCCAGATGGGGTCTCACCAGAGCAGAGCAAAGCAGAGCAGAGCAGAGCAGAGCAGAGCAGAGCAGAGCAGAGCAGAGGGGCAGAACCACCTCCCTTGACTTCCTGGCCACGCTGCTTTTATGGTAGGCTCTCTGGACTGTGAGTGCACATGGCTGGGTCATGTCCAGCCTCTCATCCATCAGCACCCCCAGGTCCCTCCCAGCAGGGCTGCTCTCCATCTGTTCATCTCCCAGCCTGTGTTGATACCAGGGGTTGCCCCAACCCAGATGCAGCACCTTGCACTTGGTCTTGTTTAAACATCATGAGATTTCCATGGGTCCACTCAAGCTTGCCCAGGTCCCTCTGGTATCCCATCCTTCAGGTATGGCAGCTGCACCACTCAGCTTGGTGTAATCTGCAAACTGGTTGAGAGTGCTCTTGATCTCTTTGTCCATGTCATTAATGAAGATATCAAATAACACAGGTCCCAAGACCGGCTGAAGGACATCACTTTTCGCTGATGTCCATTGGGACTCTGAGCCATTGACCATTACCCTCTGGATACGACCATTCAAACAATTTCTTATCTGTATAACGGTCTACTCATCAAACCTATCTCTCTCCAATTTAGGGAGAAGGATGTTGAGACAGTGTCAAAGGCTTTATAGAAGTCCAAATAGATTACATCTGTAACCCTTCCCTTGTCTACTGATGTAGTCACTCCATTGGAGAAGGCCACTAGGTTGGTCAGGGAGGACTTGCCCTTGGTGAAGCTGTGCTGGTTGTCCTGGATCACCTCCCTGTCCTCCATGTGCCTTAACACAACTTCCAAGAGGATCTGTTCCATGATCTTCCCAGACACAGAGTTGAGGCTGTCAGGTCAGTAATTCCCAGGGTCATCCTTTCTACCCCTTCTAAAGATGGGTAAAATATTTCCCCTTTTCCAGTCACTTGGGATTTCCCTGGCTGCCATGACTTTTCAAATATCATGGAGAATTGCTTGGGAACTACATCAGCCAATTCTAAGTAATGCTATTAATTTTTAACACCTCATGTCCTCGTGAACTGTTGATACCTTTCTCTAAAACATATTAACTTGTCTTTTAACTATTAACTGAAAGAACACAAAACTCTGAAGATCCTTTAATTTCTTTTTGCAAAGAAGGCACTATGGTGTTTTTTTACCATTTTGCCTCTGTCCTTTTGACATTTTTAGCTCAATTATATGTTCTTAAACAGAGGAACATGAAACTTTCTCCAAAATTACCCTTCAATTCATTCAGGTTGAAAGCAGCTGAAGAGAAATGGCTATCTTTTGAAAAGCAGCAGCTATTTTCAGTTACTAGTTGTGGAATCTAAAGAGACTGATCTTACAAGTTCATAATGTGCATAACTTTATTTGCCCAGCTAGTGTTGGTGATGCTTTGATGCTACCTTCATAGATACATTTAGTGACATGTGTAAGTCTTCACAGGATTGGACATACTCAGTATTTGTGAATCAATTCTCTTATTTATCACTTTTTATGGCTCATTCATCAGTAAATCTTGATGCGCCCTTTATTATTTTCTAAACACAAACAACTCAGAAGGGACTGATCTCAACAGGAAAGGTATGAGTGCGTCTCTTCCAAAATTAATACAGCTCTTTCTAGCTCAGCAGTTGACTGCCAAAAACAGTGCTGAAGATAATCTGGAGGGGAACATAAGGGAAACATTGAGGGGAACATTGAGAGGAATAAATGCAAGAGCATGAGCCATTAGTTATTTTTAAAATACTCTCTGTTGTTTCACTTCAAGATCGTTCCTTCTGAAGGTACCCTAACAAATTTCCATACTGACCACTAATAAGGAGAACTTACAGCACCACCATTTTGTGTCTGTGGTATAGGCATGTGCACCAACAACCTGACCCTAAGAGTTATCAGCTCGTCTGAGGATCAAAACTCACCAGGTTGTCTGTACATCCAGAGTGAGGAACAAAAAGAGCAGGGACCCAAAATCCACATTGGCTAAGCACTTTATAGGTCATGATACATTCAAAGAAATTGTTCAATAGGCAATATGTAATAAACACCACATCTGAAAAGGAAAAAACACAAATTTGTTTGGTTTTTTTTTTTCAAAAAGGAAAGAAGAAAAGGCAGAACTGACAGACCATGTCTCTTCCTAAGATGTGTTGGAACAGCCATACACTGCAGTAAAAGCCTGTCAATCACTCAGTATCAGCTAAGCATACACTCACTGTACATCAGGGTTCTGAGAAGTCTGTATTATTTCCAATGTACTTTGCTGTGGCTAAAGGTGTGATATCAAAAACAGTCATGTGGCCCCAGATATTAGCTGAAGATGAGAATATGACAAGTTACTTTTATGTCTGGAAATGCATTGAATTTTGCACTAAAATTGAAACCTGACTGTCCTAAGCAAATTACATTTTTTAAAGGATAAATATTGAGCCTAAGATTATTTTACTGGAGTAATAGTAATAATTTCCTTAAAGCTAATTTTAAATATTTTTTTATATGCAATCATTCCTGGTTTTTAGAGGGCAGGAAGGTAATGTCCATTTTTAAAGAATCACATAGTATAGTTATTTATTGTTTATGTGCAGGTTTGGTTTTTTTTTCTATTTTAAATATATTATTTAATTAATTTATTTATTATGTAATTATTTAATATGTAAAAATGAATGTGCCTATATGCAAAGCCAGCATCTCTTGTTTAGTTCAATCATGTCTCAGCAACATGGATGTATTTAAATGTTTACGTAGCCATGTTAGCTAGGTATCATAAAGAAACAACTCATTGTATGCTTCTTTCTTTACCTACTTAGATTTCATACAATTTTAACCTCGATGCTTTAAAAGATTGGCCAGTTTCAAACAAATCTGACATAAGGGGGATGGGTAACTACAGGTTTAATGAAAATAGCCTAGAGAAAAAACAGGTAGATTGGACTCCCAGGTGAGAAAAAGGCTTCAGTAAGTACTTGTAAGTAAGCTCCCCTCCAGATTATCTTCAGCAGTGGTTTTGGCAGTCAACTGCCAAGCCAGAAATAGCTGTATTAATTTTAGAAAAAACAGCACATACTTTTCCTGTTGAGATACAGTCTCTTCTGAGTTTCTGTTTGAAAAATAATAAAGGGCAAATCAAGATTTACTGATGAATGAGCCAAAAAAAAGTGATGAATAAGAGAATTTATTCACAAATGCCGAGGGTAGTTCCAATCCTGTGAAGACTTACACGTCACTAAATGTATCTATGAAGATCAAAGCATCACCAACACTAGCTGGGCAAATAAAGTTATGCACATTATGAACTTGTAAGCAAACCTTACTGAACACCCAAGAGAATCAACTTGGACAAGGATAAAAATAATCCTTCTAAAATCCCCAGGAAGAAATATCACTGAGGTCACAAGCTACCAGGAGATGTGTATCCTGGGAAACCAGATTTCATTTGTCTTGATGCTTGAAGTTCTTCATAATTTTCATGTGATTTACAAGACCAGCCACTGACATCTTGGAACAGGAATACCAGAAGGGACCAGTGTTGGTTTCACATCCTTCCTTTCACAAAGCTCCCTCCTAAATTTTTTCAGAGAAGTTAACTTTGCAGGGGTGCATTGAAATTATAATAAATGGGCACAAATCTTTTCCCAGGACAACATGTATATAGGCCTTGACTTCTTGTAAAACTGTTCCTTACTGTGAAGAGGTACTGTCTTTAAAAGAAAGCAGTCTATCACTTCATTTTCCAATACAGCACATACGTTATTATAATTTAGGATGAGAAAATCTCTAGATGAAAAAAGCACTCCATTCCTCTTGCACTGGGAAGGTGATTAAAAGGAAGGGGGAGAGGAAAATAGATACTGGCTATGAGGTTCTGTATTAGAAATTATATTATTGTGGTTAAGGGTATAACACAATAAAATAGGCTACTTTTGAACACAGGAGAGAAATAAACACAAGTTTTCACTCATTACTCTAACAAAATCTGTATCAGGTTTAAGGCTATTTGTGTTGGCGATTATCATCAAGCAGCCTATTTAAACTGGGGGGAGATGTGAAAATGTTCAAGAGTATAGGTTTACCTCAAGTAGTTTTGTTGCTTACCTGCTGGAGTGTTGATTCCAGAAGTGTAAATGACTTGGACTTTTTTTTCCAAAGCTTTCCTCTTTTTCAAATGCTCATCTGTTTTCAAAGAAGCTCTGAGGCTCACTGCAGCACCTGTTCCATAAAATGGGTTAGAGGAGTCCAGAAAAGTCTATATCGAGTTCAGTTTGTTGGAATGAAGGTTGCTCATGCTTGGCAATTAGGCTTGTTTCTCTCAGAAAACACCCCTCCGAGGAGAAAAAGACATGTCCTGCTACAAAGCACTGTGCAAGCCAGAAGTTCTGCAGGGCTTAACCACACCAAACTTAGAGCAATCACTCTGCACTGGAGTTGCATCTTCAGGGGCCATCTGGTGATAAATCCTGTGGCTGGGTAATGCAACAGACCCTGCAATGCACGTGCCTAAAGCATGTGGTTCCTGGCTCCTGAGGCCTGAGGACACTTCAGTATGCCACCACGGGATATATGAATAAAGAAGCAAAATCATTGCTCAGCCACAGACACTGAGGAGCTGGAAAGTGCAGCATAGGTGACCTATCAGTCTCCAAAATTGAAAAGCTGATTAAATAGAGGGTTTAGCAAGTAATGCAGCTAATTGGGCAAAAATGTAATCCTGAAGGCTTTTTCTTACAGAAAGCAATTTTTAAGTATAGTCCAGATAATCAACATTTATTTATTTTCCCCTGTCTTTGGTCAGTCCAAGTAATTCTCCTTGAGGCTTTCCAGTGTTTCAACCATTGCTTCTCTTTGCCTTTGATGTTTACAGCACAATCTGAACAGACTTAAAGACTATAAATATAACTGTCAGGTGCAATTTACAGTCTTCTCCAAAATCCTCATATCCAGCTCCACTAGGCAGCCAGTTTCAGAAAATGATCATCCATAATTTTCTTTTGGCATAGGCAAAAGTGCTCTGCAAACAGCAGGATTGTCTGCTATGCCCCTTTCTCATCCCTACCATCAAGGGCTGAAATCTGTCTCTTCATATCTTCCAGCAGATAAACTCTTCTTATAATTCATTATCTCATTTTTGTTGGGACAACCTCAAGCAACACTTAGTTTTCAAAGTTTTAAAGCCAACTCACTTCTCTTTGACTGCAACTGGTTGAAAGGCAATCACACAAGCTGCTCCAATGGCAAAGATGCGAGAAGAATGAAACAAGAAAAAGGCTGAGCACAGAAATATCATGTATGAGCACAGGTGTATCCAAACCCCCACCTCATCCACATCCACAAAAAGCATATAACTTTTCAAAGCCTCAGAGTTTCATCAGGTTTTTTAGAGAGAGACCTTATGATTGTGCTTTGAATTTTCTTCTTGCTCACATCATCGAAGTAATATTTAAATTTTTTTTGCACTTTTAGCAACATGAAGAATATACTGTATCTGTCTGGAAGGAAAAGTATTTTTTTGAGGACTGACTTGCTGGAAATAACTGTATTTTTGTTAATGAACTTCAGAGAATTTCCCTTAGATAAGGAATTCTGTGAGGAAAAAAGGAACTGAAACATGCTCATTTTTTTTTTCATATCAGTATCAAAGCAGTTTAGGCTTTTTCTTTATAATTTTTTTAACTTTTTTTTATATTATCAAATCCCTTCATTGTCTCTCAATCTCTTAAATTCAAGTTTAAGCTGCCATTGTGATGAAGAAGAAAAATTTAAATTAATATTTCTTATTTCATAAGGTAAGGTGGTCCTAGATATAAGCATGCCTGATTAAAGAGCCAGCTGCTGACCACCTAGTACACTCCCTGCTACCATGCTGGGAAAGAGGTTTATTGCATGTGAGAAGTATCAGACTGGTGGAAAAATCTACACCCATCTTTCTCATTGATGCAGTATAGCACATACAGCAAGAGAGAGAAAAAAAAATATCAAGCTCTATACCCCCACATAGACCTTGTCCTTCCTCTTGAGACTCCTGACAGAGTCAGGACAGAGTGCAAGCTACTGCTGATGTAACAACAATTTTCCTGTGACAGATACCACTCTGCTTTGAGCCTGATTCATCATCAACAATTCACCTCACACAGGACACCAAATGGTGTCCCTCATGTGCAAACAACTTGTAAACTACTAATAAGAGGAAGAGATATTTAACAATTGATAATGAAATGGAGCAAAATCAGTGACCTTGGCAGGAAACATTCTATGTCTTATTAGCAAATGCCAGAGCCAGTCATCCATCCCCCTTAAATCCATTTCCTGAATGTATTGCATCTCTTGAATTTATACTGTTCTGGTATGAAACCATGAACATCACATTTCTGCAGTTCACTCTCTTGCAGTCTAAAGCCAGAAGATTTTGCTGCTCCTACCAACAATAGCTTATCTATTTTTCCTACATATAGATATATATGCTTCTCTAACTTTTCATAGAACTATAGCTGTAGAAATATTTGTGGGTTGAATGATTTTATTGATCTTGGTAGCCTCAGATTGCACAGTGCCTTAGCACAACTGGAGTTTATGGACTACTGGCATGGGGTATATATTTTAGACTTCTTAAAAGCTAGAGAAAAAATGAGGGCCATATTATTCCTTCTACAGGTTTTATGGTAGAAAAAAGTGCATTGTAGACAATGATTACACAGTACGTTGTGCAAAAATCATTGCCAGGCACCAAAAAATCACCTCCCATACAGTATTGTTGGCAGCACAACAAACTTTCTACACTAGGCTTTTTATAAGCAATGTTAATCTTTCCTACTGGAGTTACCCACTGTTAATGCACTCTCATATTAAGGTTGTATATTTAAGTCATTCAGGAGTCCTCACATTTTTAATAAACTATTTTTCAAGTATATTCTGACCAAATCAAATGCAAGTACATTTCCTTTCTGCATCTTCTAGAGCTCTTCAGAAGATATGCAAGATTAACCACATTTACCATGCATATTCATGTGAATACACAGTCACACAAATGCTAATGTTTATGTGAATACATGTATTTTTGTATTTATATACGCACACACAAACGTGCCATAGATACGGAGACAGATGCATAAAACTTTTCATCTGTAGCTATTGTAGACACATTCGAAGCCATTGCTGAATGAATGGTTGACCCATTTAGTCTTTGTCTAAATAAATGCCTTGCTATGTTATTTTTGGCTTCAGTTTCATTTTAAAGCACTCACTCCAAAATTAAAACTGGGGAGATTTCAGGCTTCATAATAAGGCTAGCATTTACTTGTGTCTAGAACAAGAGCAGCCTGTATCTCATAATAAACCTTCCTAACTATTTTGCGTAATGCATCTTGGTATTTTAAGGGCTCAGCAGCAGCAGTAGTAGCAGCAG
>VZSE01009827.1:52367-84396 GCA_013398275.1 Promerops cafer | reverse complement strand
TTTTTAAGAACCAACCAGCATCTTACCTTCTATGCAAATAAAAGGATCCAAAAAGTGACCAACCAAAATGTACCAAAAACTGCATAAAAAGAGGGCCCAAGTGAGCCCACAGTGTGCCACTCCAGAAGGAACATCGAGGGACCAGCTCCTGCCCAAGGAGAGGACCCAGCGTCGGCTCCGCAGCGCCCCGACGCTGACCTGGACTGCTCCTGCTCTGCACCCGCGACCCCCTTTGCTACCCAATAAATAAAAACACTAAAAACTGGGGGTCCAGCCGCGTTTTCAACAGGGGAGGCCCTGGCACGGGTTGCCCAGAGCAGCTGTGGCTGCCCCTGGATCCCTGGCAGTGCCCAAGGCCAGGCTGGACATTGGGGCTTGGAGCAGCCTGGGACAGTGGGAGGTGTCCCTGCCATGGCAGGGGGTGGAACAGAACAGTCTTTAAGGCCCCTTCCGACGCAAACCGTTCTGGGATTCTGTCCCATGTACTCTGGAGTGACCCTGCTAGAGTAGGAAGGCTGGAGCAGAGGAACCGCTGCGGTGCTTTTCAGCCTGTCCCATTGCAGGACTCCCTGAAGGGCAGCGTACTCTCCACAGAAGGCCTTTCCGGGCCCCTTTCCCGACATTTTCCCGCGGGCCCGCCCCACCTCACCACCCCCCCACGTGACCGCCGCCCGCAGTCCTCCTTCGAGTCGGGCCGCGCGGCACCGCTTCCGCTTCCGGCGCTGGCCGGCCCGTCATGGCGGCGTCCGGTGATGAGCGGGAGCGGCGGCCTTTCGGGAGGCGGCTCCTCACCGATCCCGCCCGGCTTTTCCAGCACAACGCCTGGTGCGTGAGGGCTGCCGCCGCTGCCCGCTTCAGACCCCCGTGAGCCGCCCGGGGTGCTTCTGCCCTGTGGTGCCGCCCCGCGCCCGGCGGTGGGGTGGGGGTGGCCGGGGCGGGCTCGCCGTCGCCTCTCCGATTTGCGGTGTCTGTGGCCAAGCGCTGTGTAATGGGCCAGCCCCAACGTGCCCGCTCCGCCTCCCGGGGCCCTGACCGCGGTGACCGTCCTCCTCCGGACGCGCCTCGAGAGACACCATCAGGGCGCGGAGCGGGCTGAGGGAGGTGTGGATGTAGGGCTGGCGGCCGGACAACAACTGCAGGCCGGGCGGGGACCGGCATTCCCGAGCAGGGTACTGCCCTGTGCGGCCGGTGCTCGGGAGTGCTGGTCCCCGGGGGTCCTGAGCCTTCGGGACTGATCCCTGCGGGGTCCTGGGCACTTGGGACTGCTCCCTGCGGGGTTCTGAGCCTTGGGGACCGATCCTCTGGGGGCTCCTGAACCTTTGGGATTGATCCTCAGGGTGTCCTGAGCCTTCAGGACTGATTGACAGGGAGTTCTGAGCCATTCTCAACCCCTCCTGAAGCAGTAGCATTCCTCAGGGTCCTGTGGTTGTAGCAATTGTTTTATTGCTGTGGTTAATAAAGGCAAATTACCTGCTGTCAGAAATCCATAACCTGTCATTTCTTCAGTAAGGTTGTGCCAAGTGTGTGCTTGGAACAGGAGCTCTTTATTTGGATACAGAAGTTGTTTTAAGTCAGTTAAACATCCAAATTGTCTAATTTGCTGGGATCTGAAGGTATTTTGCATTTTTGGGGTAAATAGATCCACTTTTGGTCTCTGTCTGGGGTACCTTGTTAAGAATTGGGTGTGTTTAATTTGTAATTCAGTAATATTTACATGTCTCAGCCTGTCATTCCTTTTGAGACTATTCTATACAAAAGGTATGTTACAAAAGCATATCCTTAGTTTTCCGGTGGAAATTCTTACTAATCTGTTTTTTCACAGACTTAACATTTAAGCCTTTGTTTTGTGAGTTAAAATCAAAAAACTAATTCCTTCTGAGACAAGAACTGCTTCTTAGGCCTTGTAGTCTGCTTTTCATTCTCTTGTTTTAATGAAAAAAAGCCAAGTGAATCACTTTAATGACTGTATAGCTGTGTATGTGCATGGATGTTACTAATAATTCTTAATGCTTTAAAGCTTCCTGTATATTTTTCTCATAATTTGACTTAATTTAACAGTTACCTTCCAAATAACCCAACTGCCTTTTTTGTTTTAACTTGAGAAAGACAATGTAGTTTTGTGCTGAACGCCCTCATGGTTTTAGCAAGGATCTATTCCCTTTAAATTTGACTGAGCATCCAAAATGGGACAGATTTAGGATCCCTTCTGTTTGCAGTTCCACGAGTTCCTTTGGGACTAGGACCTGTATGTGCTGACTAGGCTGTTGTGCTAGTGCTGGGCTGGAACTGGGGATCACATCTGCACCCCTGTCCATTTGGAGGGCTCTCCAGACCTTTCTCTTTCCCTCTGTCTTTGTCCTATCATGCTTAGCTCTAGTTCATCTTATTTTTCACAACAGGGATAATGTGGAATGGTCAGAAGAGCAGGAAGCCAGTGCCAGGAGTAAAGTTCAAGAGAACAGCTCACAACTATTGCCACAAGATAAACAAGGTACTTTTGGAGAATGTCCTCATGCAAGTCTTGGCTTTGTGCCAGGAATGGAACAGTCTGGCCAGAGCCACATCAGAATATCATTAATTCCTCCCTTCCCCCTATTCCAGTGGCTCAGAAAGCATTAACACATGTTTGATAATGGGAAATTGAGGAGGAGGAACCTTTCTGTTCTTAATTTACCTCTGTGACTCTTCCACCTTCACTAGAGACTCCACCTGGTTGGGAGGAGTCAGATTGGGTTGAGCTTCTTTGTCATGTTGCTTATGTTAACTACTTGTTAGTGTTCGTTGTCAACAAACCTCTTTGAGTGTAGAGTTGTTGCCTCTGCTTATTTTTGCTCTTTAAAGCTTAACTGGTAGTAGTCAGTCTCTTTTTGCTGGCTTGCTGTGGAGTAAGCCCTGATCCAAGCTGATTTTCTGTTTAAAGGGTCTGATAAAGTAGAATCCATATCTGTCTCTACAGAGTGAACAAACCGCATGAGAACAATTTCATCAGAGAAAGAAAAAATTATTTTATCTTCATTGTTTATCCTCAGATAGACAGCAAAAGGATTCCAAAGTTTTTATTTTGTTTGATTTAAAGGATATTTATCAACCCAAAATGCAGAGCTTACTTGTCTCTGAATCAAGCTCAAGGTGCTCAGCTCTGTGGTTAAGTCATGGTTGAAGCCGTTCTGAGATGGTTAATAATGCATTTCCTCCACACCTGGTAGAGATCCAGTCCCTCAAATGATGGTGAAAGGGTTCTTTGATGTGATAAGAAACTTGTCTGATGATGATCTTGTTATACCCTGCCGGGCTCTAGGGTGGATCTGCTCCTTTTGTTCAAATTAAATCGAGTGTGTCACCCCTAAGATGATGCTGAGCACCACTGGAACTATTGAGACACTTCCATATAGCTTCCAGTTGTGTTCACAATAGCAAATTTAATTACACCAAAGATTAACCCTCCTAATTTCTTGGACTCCTAGAAGTATCCAGCAGTTTTCCATTGTGATGCCCATTGTGTTGAGTTCATTTTAAAATCTGGTTAGCATTAAAGCATGTCTGTCATGCTTTGAGAACCTATATACAACTAGGAAGTTGTGGAGCAATTTGCCGTTGGAGCCATTTGTCAGAGCTCCATGATGTATTTCCCAGACTGAACAATGGAGGCCAGTCAAATGTTGATGGTTGCTATTCACTGGGAAGCAAGTGGAGACAATGGGATGGCTGGAAAGTAGGGAAAGCAGCCCAGGCAAATGTGCCTGAAGGGTCTGGTAGTTTGAGAATCAGGATGTCCAAGGAGGAGAACAAAGGCAGAGTGTTGGTCATTATGTGTGGACTACTTGGGGATGTCATGATTTGTTCTGAAGAAGGAGGGAAGCTCTGTGGGTATGGGGAAGATGTGTCTCCTGGCTGGGAAAAGAAAGAAAAAGAAGTCCAAGTTTCTTGGTTTCCTTTTGAGGCTCCATAATTAGCCCCCTTGCAATTCAGGAGGTCCCTGATTCTCTTCCGGTCTTTGTGAACAATGACTTTTGTTTGCTCTTCTTTTGCAGGGTGAAGGGGTGAGTATGGGCTTGGCTTTGGGGTGTGCTTACAAAGGTGAGCAGGAAGTCCTTATCAGCAAAGTCTCTGGAGGAATCTGGCTTGCACACCGATGGCTCTGTGAGCTAATACCCCAAAAAGGGCCCGAAACAAGTAGGATGTGAACTTTTCTGGCTGGAAGTCTTACTGAAAAATTAATATGGTCATATTTTCGCTTAAATCTGTTTCTTGTATGATCTTTGTCAGCTGGCCCTTGATTTTTTTGTATTTATATTGTTACTGATCCATTATTCAGGGCTTTGAAAACACCAGGCTCCAAGGTAAATGAGCTTTAAATAAAGCTTCCCCACATGTGGTTTGGAGTATAACAGCTCTTCAATAGCACCCAACAGAATTTCACGATAATGTAACAAAGGAGGAGCACAATGTCTTGTTCACCAGTGTAATGTGGCAAAAATGTGAGCAATCCAAAATGGCTGGGCTGGAATTTTGTCCCAGCATCTCAAGTAAGCATTCCACTGCAGTCAGGCTGTCATGGGATTGTTGGAGATGAGCGGGAATCAGGATTTGTATTTTTGTTAGGTGAAAGCGTTTCAGCCTCAGAAGCCTTGCATATTCCTGGCAGTACATGGGAGAAAGAGAGTTCAGGACAGAGTGTGATGGTTTGGATCAATAGCACTTCTTCCAGCATCAGCAGTCATTGACTTCTTCCATGCAAATAGTGAACTGACCTGGCCCTGCTCACTGTGACCTACAGTGGGATCATGGCACAAACTTACTGCTTGTGTCTAATGTCAGGCATCAAAGTTTCCTTCAGCTTGGGGTTTAAGAACCAGGCTTCTTAAAAGGAGAAAATCCTTGTAGTTGAGGTAAAGAGATTATTTTTATATATAGCTCTTTGTGCTGCAGGGATAGATCCTACTAAAAATAGACATATGACTGATTAGTGCTTCTTTGTTAAAGCCATTTTTGTCTATATTTGGCTGAGGCTACATATTCTTCCAGGTGTTCTGGGTTCACTTTACTGTCTCACTTTGAAATAGTTTTATGTTCTTCAGGAAGACTAATAAATAAACAGCAGTACAGCTAATAATGCCCTCCAATAATTTTTATTCAGTAATGCACTTGTTGCCATGCACAGATGGTTGAGGCATTACTTGTTATTGGAATGCAATTGCGATTTCTGACCGTGGTTGTTACTGTCTCTAGGTGATTCCAAGCATAGGATGCTATAATTAGGTGTTAATTCCCAGGACAGAGAACTCATCACATTGATGAAGTCATAGAAAGTCACTTGGATTTGTAGCTTCCCGTGGAAAAAATAGTTTCCCCAGACTGTACTTGATCTGAATTCTGTAAGTGTGTGGAAATAAGTTTGCACGTGACTCAAATTTCACTTGATCATGGCTTTGTATTATTCCAGCTGCCTGTAATACTCGTCTTGCTCCTGGAATGACCCATTTGATGTGAAAGTGCTGCTGCTCAAATTAATTCTGTTCATCTTTAGCCTGTCCACCTTAGCTCTCCACTGGTACTTTAATGCAGTGGTCACTGTTGACTCCCCTCTTTTGTTTTAGTTGATAAATGTGTGATGCTCTGACACGTACAGAACTATGGAAAGCAAAGTTATCTGGACTGGACTGCAGCAAAATGTGGAGAACATGCTGTCCTGTTACCTGCAGGATTGCATAAATTCTAACTGAGCTTCCTGCCAGGCCTGGAGAGTTGACTAATTTTTCTGTTTCTCTAACTGAAAATAAGAGCAGTGTGTTGGACAGGAGCTTTTAGCTCCAGGCAGCTCTCAGAAAATTCCTTAGGAGTTGTGCTTGACGCTTGAAGTTACCAGACTCCAAATTAATTGTTCCAGTGAACTGAACAAGTTAGAGATGGAAGTAAAACCTGGATTTCTTCATTCCAGTCTCCTTCAAAGAGGCTTCTTCTGTTGCCAGCTTCCTTTAAATCCTACCAGGAGACAGAGTTTCCTCTTCTCTCTTTTCCCTTTTTAAGTCCTAACAAAGTGACTGTGAGGACATAGGCTGAGTGTTTATGTGGGATTGCAAATTTAAATAAAGGTGATTTTCAGTCAATAATCTCACTTAATACAGCAGGTTGGTGCATAGATATCTGCAGTGATCCCTCACTCTCTGAACTGATTAAACCCTGAGACCTTCTGATTTGACGCCTGGTGATGTTTTTGCTTGTGTTCACAGAGGAATATGAGGTAAATGCTAAGAAATACTGGGATAACTTCTATAAAATCCACGAAAATGGCTTCTTCAAGGACAGGCACTGGCTGTTCACTGAATTTCCTGAGCTGGCGCCTAACATGAACTCAAGCCAAAATGGAGATTCTGTGCATGGATTTAGTGACACAGAAGAATCCAACAATGAAGGGCTGGGAAGCTGTGAAAATGGCCATTGCTCATTGGAAACCAGGACAGAGAGTCAGTTAAACCTGATAAAAAGCCCTCCTGGGAGCCACACAGAGGAGATGGCTGCACAGAAAGACAGTGAGCTGAGTCGGAGTGATGGGGATTACCCAGGATCAGCTGCATCTTACCGCATATTAGAGGTAAGAGCTGTAAATCAAAGTCACACATCAAAGCCTCCCTTGTGTCAGTGTGACTGGGGCATAAAAACGTGTATCACTGCCAAACAGCAAGGGAGCGGATGATTGCCTTCAGTCAGTAAAATGCAAAAATCAGAGGACAGTTTAGAACTGAACTAAATCTGTTGGGATTCTTTTGGTTCAGACTCTGAATTGGCAGAGCACAAGGACCATAAGAAGTTTACAAGTTTAAAAGCCAAACTATTGCTATCAGATGTTCAAACAAGCACTTAAAAGTCATCTTTTCAAGAAGCTGATTCTTCTACTCTGTATAAAGCTTTCCCTTGTGTCCTGGTTTAGGGCAAATTTGGGAGGAAACTTCCAAAGGGGTCTCTCTAGACCACAGTTTTAAATGGCCCCTCCCCCTACTGGTTCAGGAAAATATTTTCTTGGAGAAAAGTGGAAAAAAACTGTTTATTTAACAAGCAAAGTATTCACAAGCATAAAAAATGAATAATATTAAACCATAAAACTTCTCGCTGTTCTGAAGAGATGGCAAATTGAGAAAAGTCCCTGTCGTGGGGTGTGGCTGTGCTCACTCAGTCTCTATCAGTCCCTCCAGCGCTGGAGTGCCTCGTCCCGGGTGCCGGTGGCCACAGGCGCGAGCTCCTGGTGTCCTCCTGGGGTTTCAGTCCAGAGCCGCGCCGATCACTTCCACGAAAAAGGGAGAACACAGTCCGGGGAACTTCTCTGCCTCAGCTAGCTAAAAGAACCTAACTAAAAGTAAAGGAGAGCTCTCTCCTGCTGTCTGTGCTGCAGACAACACAATACATGAGAAGGAATGCGGGGGGTGGGGAGCAAGTGCAGTTTCTGCAAACAAACTCCGCGCTTCTTCTCTCCCCCTTCACTCTCAGAACCAGTCTTAAAGGTGCAGAACTTAATATCCAGCACAAACAGAACAGACGATTGGGGATACAAGCATCATACAGTCACCCTAGGACACCCTGTCATTTATCTTCTGCATGTTTGTACTGACTCCTGTTTGCCCTGGGAGGTATGAAACAAAGCATTGAAGCCAAGAATGTAAAGATGCTCTTGGGTTTGTTCCTTAGCGCCCTTGTGATAACAGGGAATCCCAGACTGATACAGGTTTTGTCCCAGAGAAGTTTGTGGCAGTCATAAATACTGCACTGCTGACAGCTGGTTGTGACCTTTTGCTCTGCCACCTGTAGTTGTTCACTGTAGATGTTACTGGATTTGTTTAATACTTAGTATTATATGAAAGTCCCGCCCTTCCAGGGAGAGTTAGTATGAACTGTCCTTGTGATTTTTGAATTTAATCTGACACTTTTAAGATTTCCTCAGATTTTGGTGTTCTCAACGTGCCTTTCCTGTCTCACCTGAGCGCTTTAACTAACATCTGTTGCTGCTTTCTGCTCAGTCTGTTTCAATTTCACTGATTCTTTAAACATTCAGAGGCGAATTCCCCAAACCCAGTTGTGTGAGCCATCATCTCTTCAAATGGGAACAAGCAGAAGGAGTAATAAGAGTAAAGCAGACTTCTCTGTTGCTCTGATTTTCTATGGAAGTGAATGTAACTCATCTGTGGCCTTTGCCAGTGCTTCAGTGACTCATACTGGTTGTTATGCTTGGGATTCCAGCAAAAACAGCTTTCAAAAGAGTAACAATATGTAGCTTGTTATTAAGATTTCGACAAGAGTTTGCTTAGTGGTTTCCCACGCGTGTAATCCTGTTCCTCAGACCTTAACACGCTCGGATCTTGCAGGGACACTTTAAGAATGGTCACTGCCATGCTCAGCTTTACTCATGAGTTGCTCTTCGTTCCATGGCTGTAGAGAGATGATTGAAAATTTTCTGCATGGATGTGCTGAAGGAATTATTTTCACTATATACTTCTGCTCTGTTTATGCAGGTTGGCTGTGGGGCTGGGAATACAGTCTTCCCAATTTTACAAACCAACAAGTAAGTAGTGACAAGACAAGAGGAGATGGCTTCCCACTGCCAGAGGGCAGGGATAAATGGGATATTGGGAAGGAATTGTTCCCTGTGAGGGTGGGGAGGCCCTGGCATGGGTTGCCCAGAAAAGCTGTGGCTGCCCCATTCCTAGAAGTGTCCAAGGCCGGGTTGGACAGGGCTTGGAGCACCTTGGTCTAGTGGAAGGTGTCCCTGCCCATAGCAGGGGTGGGACTGGATGATCTTTAATGTTCCTCCCAACCCAAACCATTCTGGGATTCTGTGAAGTAATTCTCAGTAGGCTTTTACCTGCATGAGATACCAGCCTCTGAAAAAACAGTTGGAAAAATGTTGCATGTGTTCCTGGTTTAGACAATCTCAGAGAAAAGCCAAATGCAAATGGTGTCTTTGCCATCTGCAGCTTCAGGTTATTGTGTTTTGAGCTTGGAAGCCCTTGGTTTTAGATCTAGAAGGAAAAGGAAGCAGTCAGTTCCATACGAGAATAGTGGGCATAAAGGAGCAATAGAACCCACCAGATTTTGCACAGAAACTGAAGCCCAGGATTTCTGGGCTTTGTGCATTTGAAACACTCCTTAATTCCTCGATAAAAATGATGAATTTCTTTGATTTATTGCAGTGACCCAGGCCTATTCGTTTATTGCTGTGATTTTTCTACAACAGCTGTGGATCTTGTCCAGGTAATCTCAATGGTGATTTATGAAAATGTGGGAAGTATCTGGGGCAAATTGCCCATTAACACAAATCTATCCCAGCTGCCAGTGACTCCCTGGCTGTGCTGGCAGCTTTCTGGTTTTAGCCAGCCCTGGTGCTGACCCTCGCACTGAGAAATGTGGAAAATGAGCCATCGAAGATTGTAGAAATTAGGGAAGTAAAAGTTCTCAAAATGTCAAATTGGCAGCAAACAAGTCAGCCAGATTTTCTTCCCCTGTGGTTGGCAGTACTTTTCTCAATACAGTGTTCTTTTATCTGAGTAGTAACTTGAAAACAAACTCAAACCTTGAAAACATTCAGGCTATTTTTTAATGGGAACTGAAGCTGGTTTTGGTTTGTGTGTGTGTTACTGTCACCACAATTCTGGGAACATGGTCCGATTGCTTTTGCACAGGCAGCTGAGGAGGGATCACATTTGTGGTTCAGGAGGCTAGGATTTAGTCAAAGGACAAATACCACTAATAAATTTCAGGTCAAGGCAGAACTGAGAATATATGAAGTATCAAATGCAATCAGTCACTTCCTGAGATGAGAGCGGAGCATAGCACCAGAGTCAGCATCCATCTCCTCCTCTGGATGTGACACAAGCACTGTTTGGAGAGGCTTCTGCAATCTGTAGCAGCAGCTTTAGAAAAATCTGCAACTTCTAAAAGACGTCTAAATCTCATTTTTAAGACTGTAACTTAAGGCAACCAAGTTTGATTTTTGGTGTATAGGGAATATTCGCTTGTAGATGAAATTAATACTGATTTCAATTATGCAGGGAGGTGCCCTGACACTCTCACTTATATAAAGGTTTCCAATTTATCAGTTTAAATCTCTCATTTCTTATCACTGTTAGTGGAAATTCTGACCTTAAAATTGTTATAAACCCTGAATCCAGTTTTGCGGTTTTTCTCACTGCTGATTGTCTGATTGTAACAAGACCAAAGCTCTTCGTAAATCTCCTGTGTGTAAATATTTTTTTACATTTCATACCTGTTCCTTGCCTGACCATGGAACATACCTGACACAGAAGTCCAATGAAGCTGAAACAGATCTCTGGACACACCTCTTGATAATGTGGAAGTTAAAATACTCCATCTAATACTAATAATCCATATAGTCCAGCTAATACTGAGATCAGGGTCTGCTACTAATGTTCTTAATTTCTCTCCCTCAAATACAGAACAATGCAGAATATGATACTTCTCGCTGCTTTGCATTTGTCCATGACCTGTGCAATGACCAAAGTCCTTTCCCCATGCCAGAGGAGAGTCTTGACATTGTTATTCTTATCTTTGTCCTCTCAGCAATTCTCCCGGAGAAGTAAGTTTTAATAATTCCTTCTGATTGCAGAAGATAATTCTTCTACAACAGGAGTTCTTTAATAATCTCCTATCGAAGAAAAGTAAAGTTTGTTCTGTTTGTGGTCCAGTTTTCCATGAAGCCTCCGAAAATGAAATTCGCAGGTATTTGCTGTTGCTGTTGTAACCAGTTCTGGAGGAGGACAGGGTGATTTTAAGTGGCTGCAGGTGATCATTGCTGGGGTCACTGTTCTGAGTCCCAGCCACATTTTGGAAAGTATTCTGCTGGATTTTCAGGATCAGAGGGTAGATGAATTTCTCACATGGGAGGTGGCAAGAAGGAAGGGTTCGGGTTCAGAAAAAAAGGTAAGGGAAGTGCTGTGGTCTTAGTGTGATAATTGTTACAACCTACCCTAGTCTCTTTTTTGGTTCCCGTTAGTTTTACTTCACAACAGTTCTCTTCAAGTTCACTTATTACTTGTTTTGCAGAAACCAGCGGAGATCCTTTTGTAATCAGTGTGAGAGAGCAGTTAATCCCTATTGTGGCAGGATGTTATCCTTGTAGGAAAAAAAGCAAAATTGGGGAATGTCAAAAAATAGAGGCCAAATAAAATGAACCCACCTGGCTCTGGGAGAGCACAGAATGCTGCTGGCTTTGGGTAGTTCTTTACATGAAGTTGAAACATACAGAACTTTATTCCATCTTTTTGGAAGGAAACAAGTATGATTTTGCAGCGTGTTGAGCGCTCCTGGTTTGTTTTTCTCTCAGGATGCAGTGCATTGTGACCAGACTGAGTCGCCTTCTGAAACCAGGGGGAATGATCTTGTTACGAGATTATGGCCGTTATGATCTCGCCCAACTTCGGTTTAAGAAAGGTATTTCCTTTCCCCTGGGAATTCTTGCCCCATCATTAGTAGATTCTGCTTCTCTGGAGCTGTGTTTGCCCTGTTTGGGAGCAGCTCATTAATTCCCCAAAGCACAGTGTGTGCTGGAGAAGGGCCTGTTGTTGGAGGGTAATTGTTGATTTTTAAGTGATCACTGGTAACTGTTTATATCCATCTTGCCCTTAGGTCAATGTCTGTCTGATAACTTCTATGTGAGAGGTGATGGCACCAGAGTCTACTTCTTCACACAAGGTAGGAGGCCAGAAACATGCCTCTGACCATCACAAAACGTCCCTCTGACTCTCCTCACCACTTCTTGTCCCTGTGCCCTCCAGATTGGCCACTAGATCTTTTCAGCCTCTTTCTTGGAGCACTGTGAATTGTTAAGTATCTCCCAATTAAACAGTGACCTGGGCATGTCCGCTCCTGGTACAAGCATGCCATGGTCAATTCCTTAGTGGAAAATCCTTTAAGAGGAAGACTGGTGTGTTTGCTACCCTGGGAGGGGTGGGATTGGAGGAGCTCTCCTTGTATATTGGCTGCAGATGATGGAGGGAGATGGATACCACTTCGCAGACCTTCCCTTCATTTTCCTGCTCTCCTATAAGGAAATCAGAAGGGTGTGGCTCAGCATGGAGCTGAGGCAGCCCCTCCTGTTCTGCTGCTGCTTGGTGTTAGCAGCAGTTGTTAATCTCCCAGTTTATCACCACTGTACCTCCAGTCCCTCCACTACAGGCCCCTGTGCACAGTCAGTTCTAGACCAGTGGCACAACTGAACTGTTCCCCACTGCACGAGTCTTGTTTGGCACAACAAAATTAATGTTTAATGCATGTTTGGCGAACACCTCACAATGGAAAGCATCTGATGAAGGAGCACAAGCTGAGACTTGTCAGGCTTTTCCTACAGAAACTCCAGACAAACCATGTGCTCTGGGAGTAAGCTCTGCTGCTCAGCAGGACTGGGGCACTGTGAGACTTATTTGCCTGGTCAGGAATACCTGGCAATGGAATTGTTGAAGCCTTGAGGGCTCTTAGTGCTTTAATTGGGCCCCAACAGGGTGTGGGTTTTAGTGATATTTTTTTTTCCCCCCACCAAATTTAACCTTAATGAATCCCATTCCCCTCCAGCCTAGGCAGCACAGATCTTACTGCTGCTGTTTAAAAGCATAGGTCTGATCCTGTTCTTTGCTCTTGTGAACTCTGAAATTCCTCTGGGCAGGGGGGAAGGAATGGCTCTGTCCCAGCTTGCCAGAAGATGCTCCTTAATTGGTTACTACAAGCAGTACCCATATTTGAAATTGCTGCTGTTTCCTTTGTCAAGCCTCTGTAGTTCTAGATGTACTCCAGATAATTCTTTCCTTCTTTACTAGAAGGGAAACTTGAGAAACTGTGATGTTAAACTCCCCTAGCAAAGTAGTTAAGTCTTGTTTGATCATTTCCGTGACAGGGTGAGACTGTGGATTTTCTCTGGCCCATCTTTCAGCTTAGTTTAGCCCTCATTGTGAGCAGGTATCAGGTAAAGAAAAGCTGTGGTCTCCTCAGTCTCCTTCTCTCTGCTTCCAGATGAATTAGATCATCTGTTCACCGCAGCTGGGCTGGAAAAAATCCAGAATCTGGTTGATCGGCGATTGCAAGTGAACCGTGGGAAACAGATGACGATGTATCGGGTGTGGATCCAGTGCAAGTACTACAAACCCAGCGCCCTTCACCCACGAGGCATCTGAACTTTGGGCTGGAGCCTCTTTGTCTCCTCCTGCTGACGTGTATGATGCAGTTCTGCACACCCAGAACCTCAGTGCCTTGTACCATGCCTGGCATCACTTCAAGTGAGTTTTGCTAAGGACAAATGCCCTGAGAGTAGAGCAAGCATTTTAGATGTCACAGAATCACAGAATATACTGAGTTGGGAAGGACCCATGAAGATCAAGTCCAACTCCTGGCCCTTCACAGGACACCCCAAGAATCCCACCCTGTGCCTGAGAGCGTTGTCCAAACGCTCCTTGAGTTCTGGAAGCCTTGGGGCTGTGACCATTCCCTGAGGAGCCTGGGCAGTGCCCAACCACCCTTTATGGGAAGAACCTTTTCCTGATATCCAGCCTAACCCTCCCTGGACAGAGGTCCAGCCATTTCCTCAAGTCCTATCCCTGGTCAGGAGAGTGAAGAGATTGGTTCCTGCTGCTCTGCTGTCCCTCAGGAGGATGTTGAAGATCCCAGTGAGGTCTGACCTCAGTCTCCTCCAGCTGAACAGAGCAAGTGCCCTCAGCCATTCCTCATATGCTTTGCCTCAAGGCCCTTCACCATTCTCATGGCCCTTCTCTGGATGGTCTCTAGTGGCTTAATGTCTTTTTTATATTGTAGTACCCAAAACTGCCCTCAGCACTTGAGGTGGCCTCCAGCCCCCAAGCGGAGCAGGACAATCCCCTGCCTGACCAGGAATGCTTTACCTACTGCCCCCAGGACACGGATGTCTCTCCTGGCTGCCAGGGCACTGCTGATTCATGGACCAGGACTCCCGAGTCCCTTCCTGCAGCTGCTCTCCAGCCTCATTCCCCAGTCCATCTACACATCCAGGGTTGCCCCTCCCCATGTGCAGAATCCAGCACTTTCCTTTGTTGAACTTCCCACAATTGGTGATTGCCCATTTTTCTGATTTGTCAAGGTCTCTCTGCAGGCCCTCTCTGCCGCTGAGAGACTCGACAGCTCCTCCCAGTTCAGTGCAGACAGCAAACTTACTTAGTGTTCCTTTAAGTCCTGCATCCAGGTCATTGATGTGGATGTTGAAGAGCACAGGCTTGAGAAAGGAGCCCTGTAAATGTCATGCTACTGGTCTGAGTTTTAAAAATTATTTATGGTTTTAACCTAAGAGATGATCATGGTGTCTTACAGCAGCTGAGCAAGTTGAGTAGCGACTTGCTCATACTCTGGATTTCCACACAAAACAGGAGAGCTCTGACCTTATCTCTGTCTAGTGTACTCTTGTCTTGGGAACAGACATACACAATGTTTGTGTAGGGCCAGCTTATCTCGGGCAGCTGTTTCCTAGTCATTCAGGTGTGTGCCAATCCATGAGTTAAAATACATTGATCTGAGGGCAGGAACTGAGACTATGTGAATCTCTCTGTACCAGCTTTCCCTGGATGCCTCAAGGTGTGGAGATAACCCATGGAGAAAGCAAATGATGCTGCTCTGCCCTCACTGTCCACAGGGATGTCTTCCCAGGGAACCAGCACGCAATAGCTCAGGTGCTATAAATTCCTCTCAGGCAGGGTTCAGGTTTTCAAAAGTTTGGTGCTGATGCCAGTTTTGGGGCACCTTCAGAGTGCAGCAGATCAGAAGCAGCTAACAGTACCAGGGTTTATGAATAATTACATCCTTTTTCTACTGGCTGCAGCTCCCAGGTCACAGACTGCCCTGCCATGGTGATGTGCTGAACCCAAGTACATGAGACACTTTCTTTGATCTGAAATCTGCAGGATGTTTAAATTTTGCACTCTTGTTTCATTTCTTAGAGGAAGCCAACACTGTGGCTTTTGGAAGGTATTTCCCTGTCTTTGACAGCAACTACCTTTTATCTCAGCTTGTTTTCTTCTGTTATTTTTAGGGTGTGGTACAACAGGTATTAGAATAAGTTTTGTGCTTTTCAGTGCGGTTTGATTCAGGTAAATCAGGCTTGCAAAAACTGTAGCAATGGGGAACAAAGCGACAAGGACCCCCTTATGCATCCGAAGGAGATGCTTTATTGTAGAAATCGCCCCTTTTTTATACCTTTAATCTCCACCTGACAGAACTGAAACCAAACCATGCCTGACAGAACTTAACAGAAGAAGGGCACCCATTGGCTGGCCCAGCTGCAGTGCTGCTGTCCACGCATCCCATCACCCAGTCAGCATCCCGCTCGCTCGCTGGCCACGCGTTCCTCCAGCCGATCACAACCTCTCTTCCAGCTGTCACTCAGCTGCCTCTCTCCTCACTCATAACTGCCTCTCGCCCCACAGCCGACTTGCGACCGTCCGGCTGCAGCTGTGCCTTTCCCACAGGGCCTCTGGTGAGCATAAGCCTGAGCCACGTTAACAGTTACAACCCCGTATCCCATATCTCCCCCCCCTTTTTTTTTAAATTGGGCAATGAAAACCTACTAGAAAAAAACCTAAACAACTCCTAAAACATTAATAACAGTGACAACAATAATAACAACTTTTCAAAAACTGTAACATATGCTTATAACATAGCAACTATATGCACAAAAGGTCGCATGCACCGTGATGGAATCCACTCCACATGGTGGCCTGTGGAGACACAGCCATAACCCCTTCCCCATGTCAGTAAGTCCAGGGGTCCTTTCCATTGTGCAGTTAATAAATTCTTTACCATTACTGGAGGTCTTAGATGAGCCTTTGTGTTGAAGGAATACTGTCTCTCACATGCAGTTTGTCCCATCTTGCCCTGACTTAAAAAATTGAGGCTTTAGGCTCATATTAGGCTTTAGCTAGTCTGTCATGAGAGCACCCCAATTCCCCCTTTTTTTTGTTTTTCAAGCATGGTTTTTAGGGTTCTATGGCCATGCTCAACAATAGCTTGCCCTGTGGGAGAGTGGGGAATGTCCGTATTGTGAGACACACTCCATTGCTGCAAGAAGTTACGAACTTGCTCTGAGGTGTAGGCAGGTCCATTGTCCCTTTTGATGGCATCTGGAAGGCCTAGCGTGGCCAAACAGGTGAGCCAGTGCCGAATGGCATCACAGGCCTTCTCTCCGGTGTGAGCAGTTGCCATTTGGAAACGGGAATAGGTGTCAATAGAAACATGAACATATTTCAAATGACCAGACTCTGGGATATGGGTAATATCAGTTTGCCAGATGGAGTTAGCTCTTAGACCTCAGGGGTTAGTACCTTCTGCTAAAGGAGCAGGAGCAATCCTATGACAGCAGGGACAAGACTACAGCATATCACGAGCCTGTGAGGAGGTCAGTTGAAATTGTTTGCATAGAGAAAGAGCATTCTGGTGGGAAAAGTCGTGAGATAACTTGGCCTGTGCAAAAGTATTTGGTACCACGCCTGTCATCACAGCGATATCTTCATAGTTACTACCTTCTGCAACAGGCCCAGGTAAACCTGTGTGGGAGCGAACATGTAACACATAAAATCATGCTGCCGGCTGTTAATCAAAGTCCACAGTGTTAACTCTGTAAACAAAAGATGGTTATTAACATGCTTTAAATAGGAAGATTCTAAACGGAATGCAACATTGGCAGTATATGAGGAATTAGTTATGATGTTAAGTGGTTCCTGTGAAAATAACTGAAAGGCATATCGGATAGCAGCCAATTCTTAAATTTGTATGGAAGCATCTTTTAACATTAATACCCTCTTATGCCACTGGACAGAGTCACCTCCACGCCAGATCACTGCAGCTTTGTTGGTTTTACTGGATGTGTCTGTAAAAAGAGTTGGTCCGTTGACAGGGGTCATGCTGCAGCGACACTTTGCATACAAGGGGAGGTTACTCATCTCTGTCCATAAACAATGTGAGGGATAATGGATAGATAATTGTCCAGAAAAATCTGCAAGCACAATTTGAAAGTTAGTGTCTTCTGATAGCAACCATACCAAATTGTCTTTACTTGCAGGTATGTAAATGGTATGTGGATCTTGGCCATTGAGAGTTCGTATTCTTAATTAAATATAAGAACATATCATTAACACTCCACACAGTCTTTGTTGCTGTGTGAGGTAAGAATAACCATTCTGACACACGTAAAGGGTCTTTAACAAACCATTGAAACAGAACAGCAAAAGTGGAAATTTGCTAGCAATTATAACAAGGTACACAGATTTATCAGGATCCCACCTCCAATTTTGTCGGTTTTTTAAGCCTTGAGCACAGTGTGCAAGGGCAGTTTTAGCTTCTGAGGTCAGCTGTCAAAGCAAATGCAGGTGGGGGTTTCCTCTGAGTAAGTCAAATAAAGGGTGTAAAAGTTCTGAAGATAGACACAAAACAGGATGCAGGCATTTCAAGGAACCTAGCAGTTTCTGTAATTCATTTAAAGTTAGGGCGTCTTTAACACAAAGCCTTAAAGGCTGAGGGATGATGTTCTGTTGAATAATTCTCCACCCCAGATAATGCCACAGGGACTCACGCTGCACCTTTTCAGGTGCCACGATGAGTCCTACATTTTGAATTGCCTGCATGACGGCTACCTGAATAGAACATAGGATGGATTGATCGTGAGCTGTGAGTAAAATGTCATCCATATAATGATATATGGTTGCAGCAGGAAATTCACAACAGACAGGTTGCAGGGCAAGATCGACTACCCTTTGGCATATAGTTGGACTGTTACACATGCCTTCAAGGTCCAGTGAAATCTCTTCATTGGTTCTGCATGATTCAGGGTAGGCACAGAAAAGGCAAACCAAGGTGCATCATCAGGATGTAAAGGGCTGGTGAAAAAACAATCTTTTAGGTCTAAAATTACTAAGGGCGAATTGAGGGGAATCATTGTGGGTGATGGAAGCCCAGGCTGCAGAGCCCCCATGGGTTCAATAACTGCATATACTGCCCGTGGATCCTGTCTTACCATTTTGCTTAGGTATACAGGATATAGGGGTGTTCCAGGGGCTAGAAGGTGGGCAGGTATGGCCTAAGGACAATTGCTCTTCCACAAGCTGTTTTAAATTTAGTCACTGTTCCTTTCGTAGGGGCCATTGGTCGACCCACACAGAGTCTTCAGTCCGCCATGTGAGTTTACATGTGTCCAGTATTTGATTTTGGAACAGCTGATCAATGGCCCCTATGAAAAAAGATTTTCTGGTGAGGTTGAGTCTATTTTTATGATTGCTCCAAATTGTCCCAGAACATCTCTTCCCCGTAATGTGCATGGTATAGAGGCAATGAATGGGGCAATGGAGGCAGTTTGCCCATGAGGGCCAAGGACAAGCCGAAGGTGAGCACTTTGCCTAGGGCGCTGCATTCCTCCCACCCCAGTTAGGGTCGATGTGGGGCTGATTGTGGGCCAATTACTAGGCCATTCATTGCTTTTAATAATAGAGACATCAGCTCCAGTATCAAGAAGCCCTTTAAATTTTTAGCCATCTATACTGCAAGTTAAAGTTGGTTGAGCTGTTGTAATACAGCTTGTCCAGAAAACTTGTGTCTGACCTGTGCTACCAAAGTTATTTGTGCCATGTTTACCTTTGCCACTAGGGGTTTTGTTGGAAAAGGGAATAAGTTGTGCTATACATTGACCTGCAGGTATAAAGTAGGGTGGCACAGGAGTCCATAGCATAATTTGTATTTAGCCTTCATAATCCGAATCAATAACTCCAGATAGTACAAAAAGTCCCAATTTAGTGGCAGAGGAAGGCCCTATTAGCAAAGCATGGATGTTATTACCAAGGGGTCCCCACACCCCAGTAGGAACTAACTGCGCTGAAGATGTCATAAGAGTTACTGATTCTCTGGAGGCAAGGTCCAGCCCTGCGCTGCCTGTGGTTGCAGGCAGGAGCTTGCTTGCCAAATGTTTTGCCTTGCATTTTTTTGATTCTCCAGGGCATGCAGACCTGCCCTCCGTCGGAAGTTTCCTGCCTGTGTAGCCTTCCCTTTTACAGGGTACTGGGAGCGGCATTCAGCAGCCCAATGGTTCCCTCTTCCACCCCGAGGACAATCTCTAGGTGGTATTTTTATCCTGTCCCTTTGTTGAGGGCAATCCTTTTAAAATGACCCATTGAACCGCATTTAAAACAACCCCCCACCTGCATGTCCAAAACCCGGAAGTGTGCGGCTGAAGCCGCTGCCAGAGAGTTAGTACTGTAAGCAGTAGTTACCACGTTTTGGCATGCTCTAACCATATCTGCTGTGTCACAAGTACGTGGGTTACGAACAGCGAGCAATGCCTTTCTACAGTCTTCATTCACATTTGTGAACGCAAGCTGCCACAACAGAATAGCTCTGGCTTCATCATTATCGGCTTGCTGGGAGAGCCTGGCTTGTAGTCTGTCCAGGAACTGCACAAACGACTCCGCTGGACCATGTAAAATCGTAGCAAACAACATGTTAGAATTGATACTCGTCCCCGGGAGTCGCCGCAGCGCTTGCGAAGCTGGGCGGGTGATGTTACCGTACACATCACGTGGACAGCCTGCCTGCACTGTAGGAACTGCGAAAGCGCCCTCTCCGGTCAGCTACGCAACGACGATTGGTGGATTTCTGCCTCACAGCGCCTCTGCCTGGGACATACATGGTTCTCGGCAATGGGTTAGCCAGACTGCAAACTGCATCGCTGTTAGAGTCATTTTCATTATGCTTCTACAGTCGTGAGGTATGAGGACGTACATGGTACTGATAGACTCTAGGTGGCTTAGGGCATGATGGGAGGATATGCCATCCTCCCAGCATCCTCAGTTCTTTAATTACTTCATAGTTCTTTACTAGCATCCTCCATTCTTTAATTACTTTATAGTCTAGCTGTCGGTACACCAGGCATTGGTTCAGCGCACATATTACTGGGCAGGCTGTAACGACTGCCAAGTCGTCCTCCTTCATGGCGGCTTCCTTCCATTTCTGCCAACGCTGGACTACTGCATTGCCATTTTGGGCAGGGAGTAAGCCCGCCACCTGCCTGCGGCTCAGGAACTCGCGCTGAGGGGATCAACTATGCAGGGATTTCCATCAGGGTAAGGCAGTTCTGTGGGGCTTGGGTTAATCTCAGGGTAAGGCAATTCTGCGGAGTATGGGTTAACCTTGGGGTCGTATACGGGGTCTGGTGGCACTGAGGGTTTGGGGAAATTAACTTCTAAAGCCACATAACGGCTGCCATTCGCATGATTTCCTTCCAACGGCCACCATGATTGTCCCCCATTTGCCCAGGTGCTCACAAACTTCAGTATAGCTGTCTTTGGCGGTATCAGAAAGTCTCTGCCCGACCGCTTGCCAGTCTAACCGAAGGGGTTCGTTAAGGGGAAAATCTTTAACATGACTAGACACCCAGTCCAGCAGGGTGCTCAGTTTCACATCAGCCATATTAACAGATTGCTGATACAGGAGCCGCCGTACCTGGTCCAAGCTCCTGCTTTGTTCCAGGGATATTCCACCTCCCATACTGCTTCCACAGGTCTATAGGTGAGGTACGCGAACTTTTGATTCTTGTCTTCTTTCTCAAACTTTCCTGGACCCTTCCTGGATCCTTTCCCGGACTCTTCCTGGCCAGCCGATCCCTTGACCCAGTGGAAGTTGCTACTGGAGCAGTAACACACACCCTGCGCCGCTTTAAAGGTCCCGATTCGGGCCAGCCATTCTGTAAAAAATGGAGAACAAAGTGACACGGACCCCCTTATGCATCCGAAGGAGATGCTTTATTGTAGAAATCGCCCCTTTTTTATACCTTTAATCTCCACCTGACAGAACTGAAACCAAACCATGCCTGACAGAACTTAACAGAAGAAGGGCACCCATTGGCTGGCCCAGCTGCAGTGCTGCTGTCCACGCATCCCATCACCCAGTCAGCATCCCGCTCGCTCGCTGGCCACGCGTTCCTCCAGCCGATCACAACCTCTCTTCCAGCTGTCACTCAGCTGCCTCTCTCCTCACTCATAACTGCCTCTCGCCCCACAGCCGACTTGCGACCGTCCGGCTGCAGCTGTGCCTTTCCCACAGGGCCTCTGGTGAGCATAAGCCTGAGCCACGTTAACAGTTACAACCCCGTATCCCACAAAAAATCTCATGTGCTTGTGTAAGCCTGGGCCACCATTAGGGAACTACAGTTTTCTTCTCCTGTTACAAGTGTCACTAGTGCCTGCCCTTTAGTTGAAGAAGGAAAAGCCTTGGCTGGTATCTCTTGCCTTATTTTAGTTTGTGAAGCATCAAGATGTGTTGTGTGTGTCCTGCTGGCTGAAGCGCAGTTCCCCTGTATTTTGTTAGCCAGATACTCATATTTGGAGCTTGACACTGTCACCTCTAGAGCCACATAGGTTATGAAATAACTGCTTTCTTGAACCAGAGGAGATAGGGGGTGATAGTTTGAAAACCAACGGGAGATCCCAGGTCAGAACTACAATTTAATAGGAAAGTTAAAATAAAGGCAGGAAACACTGGCTTAACCTAACAGAGTCAGGATACAACCTGACACCCTGTTGGTCAGGGTGGTGGTAGCAGTCCAACTAAATGGAGGCTGCAGTCCTGTTAAAATGATAGATGTGGTTCTGTTGAAGCAGTGATCCTGTAGAAGGGTCTCATCTTCCTCGGAAGGTCCAGTGGTGGTTACATAGCTCTTGTCCTCTGGGAATCCAGTAGGTAAGGGTGCCTGTTGGGTTCCAAACCTCAGATTATATCCAGGTAGTAATGCTCGCTCTGGGCAGAGCATCTCACAATGGGATGATGTAATTTTATGAGTCATGCAGTAAAGCCTTGATGGCTCATTAGCAGAGAGATATCCCCCAGAGGGAGTTATCAGGGATGTGTCATGGAATGGATAAAGAACACTGCCCCATCTGGTTTTAACAGCTTATGAAGATGGTGATAGAGTCCACTCTTTTGGTTACATCCTACACTGTAATACAAGACAAGGGGTAAAAAGCTGAGATGTCATTGCTGGTTTTGGAGAGCCTGCAGGAGCCCTGGAGGGATGGATCAGGAACACCCTGATTTGCGAAGCATTGGAAGTGACTGGGTGGTACTTCCTGCTGGGTATGTGGCCGCATGATGAGTTCCTAACTTCCATGTCACTGTGTCGTCCTGCAGGTATTGCATTGTCTGCTACCTGAAGGCTTCTGGGTCAGGACATTTCAGCCCTCCCTGGGAAAGGTAACTCAGGGAATCCATTCAAACCACACAGGGTGCAGTGCTGGGGCAAGGGAAATGTACCATTTCTTCTTTGTATATCTGTTTCTTTCAAATAATGTTGAATCAAATCAAATTATTTTTAGGGGGGAGGGAATGGGAGTCAAATAACTGGGAAGAGAATTCTTGTTCAGTTTGTTGTAGTGTATTTTCTGAAGGGCCAAGAACCTTTCCAGCATCTACAAATGAAACAGGAGGAGATAAAGGATGTGTCTCTTCTGAAGCACATTTGGCTTCTGCTGACCACAAGCCTGACCCACCCCAGAAGCTCTGCAGTCGCTGCTGTGTTTTCATGCTACACCTGCAAAGTCTGGTTCCCTGGCAAGGCTGAGGCCTCAGCCAAGGTCTAGGCAAAACACAGCTCAAGTCCTCTGGCAGCAAGTGAGCAAGCTGAAGTCTCCTCAGCTTATCCAGGTGCAGAGTCAGGCTTAGCAAGAGCCCTCTGAGCATTGGACCTGACATGACTCATATAACTGCGTCAGTGACAGACCTATGTGTTACTGGGGCTTCAGGCCCTGGGGTCCTTTCTCTCTTGGTCCCTGAAGGAAGACTTCCTCCTGGGATGGCTTTATCTCCCTGCAAGAAAAGTTATTGGGGTATACAATCAGCATAATTAGTGTGAATTAAAGTAATTTGGAAAATGTCTTATTCATCCAAAGGCTTGTAAGCAGTGCAGGAAAATATGTTTTTAATTATGAACATGATTTATGTAAAGTTGATGGACTCTACATTCAAACTCCTGAATGGGAGAAAATGAGGGCTTATTTGTTTGTGCTTTCAAGGCTATATACCAGTTGCCTGGTTTTAACTTGGACTTCAAGCAAAAACTTGGAGCCCTGTGAACCTGGAGCCATTGAAGTGTCTCTTTGCCTTTCTTAATGCTCTTAGTTCTGCTGGAGTATTTAAGCAGTCAGTCAGCAGGGCCCATGCTGGGCAGATGTGCTTTTGTTTCCTGTCTTCTTGGTGATGTTCAGAAAGCAGCAAGTTAATGGCCTTGAATTGAGCCAGGCCTTCTACAGACAGATACTGTTTGAGCTTTCTTAACTAATCCCTGCCAGCTCCTGTTCTCTCCTGTTCTGCTGCTCTCCTGCCACTCCAGGCCTTGCCTCCCACTCAGCTCTGCTCGGGTACCTTGGGTTCTGACTTGCAGCAGCTCCTGCCATTCCCTTGGGCCTGCTGAGCAGGCTGGTTTGCTCAAGCTTTCCATCATGTTCAGAGGAAATCTCCACATTGACCTTTACCATGCTGAAAAGACCTTTACCATGCAGGTTAAGTGCCATTAGTGTTTTGGGGTTTTTTTTCCCCTCTTCCTTCTTAACAGAGTAACGTTAACTCCAAAGCCTTTCTAAACGTTTCTGCTCTGGTTTTGTTCTCAGCATTCCAAGTCTTGTGGTCTGTGGCTTACAGGCAATACTAGCGTGGCCTGATGAACTTCCCAAGCAGAAGAGATGATTTCATGGTTCTTCACACGCGCTGCCCTGGCGATCTTGGAGCCAGGCATTGTTACACTTCGGAAAATCTGGTTCTGGTTCTTGCCAGAAGATGGTGGATTTCCTTGGAGGTTTATAGAATGTTTTGGCTGGAAGGGAACTTTATTATCACCTATTGTAACCCCTCGCATAATCCTTTCATGTAGGGATAATGCCGTCAAGCCTGTGACTTGGATTTGCCCTTGGAGCTAGTCCTTCAGAAAGGACTTTGATCCAGCCGTGGTGCTGAGCACTCCGGTGAAGGGCAAAGAAGCTTTTGCCTCCAGAGGTACATCATTCTTCTCAGAGCATTGTGGTTTCACAGACCGGCTATGAATTGGGAGGCAGGAGGAAACAGGGGAGGTGATGTGAACAAGGGGCTGGGGGGTATTTTTGATGCTGTCACTTCAAAATTAGGTAAAATTGTAAATTCCACTGTAAATTGGAGCTTTCACCGGATCTTCCTGACAGCACAGCAAAGTGAGAACAGCAGTCATCCATAGTGATTTGGACTGTTACAACATCAAATTCTTTTGACCAGGGGCGTGTGAGATCAGACACAATTACCTTCTCTCCCAAATAATTCTGCTCTGCCTTCTTCAGGTATGCCACCACCATTTCTAATCTGCAGTGAGTTCTAGAGCTCTGGGATAAATGAGACCTGATTATTTTCAATAGAAGAGAGGTGTGAGCAGAGGGAACCTCCCTGTGCACACACCAGCAGCTTTTGGCATTGTATCGTGACGAAAGCTGGAAGAGCTTCTTGCTGTCTTTGGCGTTGGGATGAACCCTGGCTTGTCCCCACTGCGGACCCAAACTGAACTTAACTTTTTCCTGAGCACTACTGAAAGATGCACAGGTTTTGCTGCCTAGAAGTGAGGATGGGGCTGCAGGGAACAAGTTATTACAGGATTTGGGGACCATCCTTCCATCTCTGTAAACACAGATGAAGGGAAACTGAGTCACGCAGTCTTTGTTCTGATCCGTGAGCAGGATCTGATTTGTCAGTCAGAGAAGTGCCACCATTTTTGGTCTGTTGCCATATTGGGGAAAGTAAGTCCATGAGGGAGGATGCCACAATCAGGATCATTTTTGCTATTGTAACTATTTCTCTCCTTTGATGGGGGTGCCTGGCACACATCCTTGTGTGTAGTATCCCTAGACACTGACTTCAACAGAAGTTCTGATTTTAACTGTGTTTCAGGGCAAGATAGAAATTACCAGAAAAACAAGGATTAGGAGGAATTTTTTTGAGGACCCTCCTGCAAAGTGAAGTGCTCTGGAGGAAAAGGAGTTGTCAGCTCTGTGCTTAACCAGCAAAGCTCTGGAGTTCATGCTTTTAGCTCTCGATGAAGGTAGTAAGTTCCTGTGTATAACTGCCTGGCTGAATGGGAGCTTGTGTTGCTTAAAAAGTGGGACACATTGCAGGAAATTACCTTTGTAGGCAGCCCTGAGCGCTAATCTGAACTAAACAGGATACAGCATGAGTCAGAAGAGCACAAACCAGGCCTGGACACTTGGCTGAAGCAGAGGCAGGGAAAGGCAAGGGAATCTGAGCCATGTGTGCCTCTGCTTTTCCCTCCTGCCCAGGGATTGTACGGCATGACAGTTGTCATGCCAGTGAAGGCTTTTATTCTTGGTCTTTGACCCACAGTGGGATGAGCAGGAAATGGCAGCGGTTGGAAAGCGGTGATGGCAAAGCTCACTGGCAAATCTTACATGTCAGCACCTGCCAGCAGCTCCCAGCCTGTTGGCAGTTTCCAGGAGAGAAGAAAATCCTGGTGAGGTTTGGACCCTGCTGTTCTAAACTGTGCTCTCTGGTGTTAACCCCAAAAAGCCCTCACTGCAAGCAACCAACACAGCATGGGAACAGCATCTTGATTTTGGGGTGGAGTGTGACTGCTGTATTCAGGTTGTCTTTGCTGTCCAAAGGACCCTTGTAGCTCTTGAAATTTCATGTTAAGTGAAAGTTAGGGAGTTCTGGGGGATTGCCAGATCTTTGGAATATGAAACGTACTTTCAGCTCCTGTGAAGTGGGAAGCTGCTGTTGGCAGTCCCTGGTTGCAGGGGCCAGGCTCACACCTGGGTGCTGCGTGTGGAACACGAGGGGATCTGCTCGTATGTAAGGTGAGAGGTACCACCCTTCTCCGGGGTCACTGGGTGTGGCTTTCTTCATTTGGAGGTTAAATTGCCTGATCTCCCCTCAGACTCCTTCTTCATCCCTGGGACCAGGCTCAAGGCATGCTGCATAGCCCCCTCACCTGCAGAGCAGTATCTGGGCAGGGCTACCTCACTGCAGTCTGTAATTACACAGCCACATGGCTTTTTCCACATTCAGTGCCAATAGTGGATGCAAAGAGGTCAATAGAGGTTATGCAGAAAACTAAATGTGGCTTTTCCACAACTGCAAGTGACTTCTTCCCTACTGAGATGAGCCTCATTAGGAAGGTTGGAACATATTTGCAGACATTCACAAAGAGGCTGAATATACTTAGAAAAAAGTGTATGCAGTAACTCCGGCTTTACAATAAGATGTTGATTTAATTTTCCTCTTACACAAATCTCAGAGCAGGTTGTCTAATTAAGGCTTTCCAAAGCCCTGTAAGGTAGAGTGTTATTATGTGTAACAACTGAGGCACGGACTCAGAGCAGCAGGGATCAGAATCGTTTATTCAAAGAAATGAGCTGGTTTCATACCCTTATTCAAGACACAGTATTTCCTTATGTGGTAACTCTCAGTAGTTAGTGGCCTATCACACATGCCATGTCAGCTACACGCTTTCTGAACGTCCCTCTGTGGGGTGGTCACGCGCTGCTCACCGCCCCTCAGCTTCCCGGGGCTCCTCTCCGCAGGGCTCTGCCCCCTGGCACCTCCTGCCCCCGAGGTCAGGCAGAGACAAGCCTCTCTGTGCTGCCAGGTGCTTCTGTGTGCTCCGATGTGCTCCTGCAGGTGCGTGCCACAGCCTGCAGCTCAGCTCCATCCCATCTCTTCCCACAGTTTTGCCCATTTTATGCAGGAGAAAGAGAAGCAGGGGGCAAACCCTGTTGAGAATAAAGTCCTCTTGTATTCTGGGAATCCGAGAGTGAGCAAGGACAGGGAAGGACTTGCTGGCACATTCAGGAGAATCACATTGTTTCAGATGCTTGAAGAACCAGCGGATGTTTCCAGTACTGTGTGCTTTGGGATCACAGAGGTGTTCCTTTCCCACCTGCAAGGTTTGGTTCCCCTCGGCTGGTCTGTGGGCAGCTGCGCAGTTCCAGGTGCCTGCACACAGCTGCCTTCCTCCTCCAGCAGCAGGACACGCGTGTCCTTGGGTCAGGGCTCTGAGGCTGCTCATGGCTTGCTGCTTCTGTGGAGGCTGAGTGCTGGATGCTTTCCTACTGGCTTTGGGTATCAAAGCCTCCCTAATGGGATACTTGAAGGTGTAGACAGAGGGAGGGGCAGGAACAACCTCAGAGATAAACTCCATTGTGTGGGAGGGTGGAGGCTCTCGGAATGGCCTCAGGAAGGAGTCAGGCAATGGCATGTTATCCTTGAGGCGCTCAAATACCGGTTGTCTCCCTAAGGAAAATGAGGAAAGACACTTTAAATGTTCCGAGTGTGGCAGAAGCCCTACCCTTAATAGACAAGAATCTGAACAAGGGTGACATGTTCTGAATGCCCCAAGCCTAGAAAAATCTTCGCTGGCAGCTCGTGCCTCATTAGGTCTAATGAATCTGCTGTGCAGACAAGGGTCGGCCTCTTCAGGATGTGATGCCTGGAGATGACGTCATCCCCTGGTGCTAAAATCTTAAAAAGCCTGTTGAGTATTGTACTCTTGTGGGTTTTGGTTGGGGTTTTTTTTTTCCCCCAATGCTATAAAATGTTTGGATTTGAGATCACTCATGCCAGCTTTTACATTTTAAAGGTTCAGGCTATTTGGTTTTTTTCTCCAGTCCCCAGCTGCCTGTGTCCTAGTATCACTGAGGAATCTCAGCTCTTCTTTTGTGTACCTCATATCAGTAGATTTCCAGACCTTGTGACAGTACAGAAATGCTTGGGAAAATGCAGTTACTGTATTCTGTAAGCCTGGAACGCAGAGACAAAGAAAAGTCACCAAAAACACATTTAAAAGACCAGAATCTTGACTTCTGATATTTTATCTTTTCAAATTTGAATGCAGAAGGAAGTTGTTATGTGCTTTGTTAAAATCTCTATAAAATCTTACCCAACTTTGGTCTAATATAACCTGTGGGTTAGCAGAGAGGCTGTGGTGGGAAGGCAGGGCTTGCTGCTGTTTTGCTGAGCATGCTGTGCCTGAGGAGGGGAGCTCCAAGCTCTGGTCGGATCCAGTGACATAGAAAATGGCTGTGGCAGCTGAGTCGTTCTTCAAAACACGGTAAAAGTGCCGTGCACTAGGGATATTACTGACATCCAAGGAGGCTGAGACAAGAAGAGGAGAGCTACCACAGCAATGTAATCAGAGGCATTAACACTGGTTGATGGCAGACCTGGAGAGCAGGATGTGCACAGGAGCCATCTGGCAGAGCTGATGCTGGAGGAGAGCTGGCTTGTCCCCATGGATGAGATAATATTTGGTCAGCCATGTATACACTCTGTTGCTCATAAGCAGCTCCTCTAAAGGGACCGGAGCTTAGCGGCTCTTAAAAAGTTAATGAAAAAAGGGAAAACAGAATAGTTTCATATGTCACTCAGGAGTGGGCTGGAAGGAGGAGTTTTCCTGCATGAGAATTCTTGGAGGTCCAAATAGTCTCTTCTCTTGCTGGGCCAGAATGTGAAACATACAGAAATTTCTCCCTAACTGTACTATGATGGGGAAAATCAAGTTGAGGTCAACAAAATCTTGATTTCTAACCTTACATTTTTTTAGTTTTGAGGCTTTATAAGATTTTAGAAGTAGTATCTTAGAAGTTGACATTAGAATTTTTAATTGAATCAAAAAATTTCCTATACAAAATGATGAACTATTTAAATATTCCTGCCACTTTGAAGAGCAAACCTTTCCATGTAAGAACAAAACCAAACTGACCTTTTCTGACCAGAAGCACATTCCAATAAGTTGGCTTTTCTTATTTAAAAAAAAAAAAAAAAAAGGCAAGCCAAGCAATTAAGAAAACAGTCCACCAATTCTCTGCTGAGTGCAAACCTGGGCCATCAGCTCCCAGCAAAGAAAATGTCATAAAAAGTAGTCCAACTGTGATGTGTCAACACTGATAATTATATTTTTACCTGAGAGACCTCAGCGAGCTCCTCCAGAGAGCCCAGTCTCAGATGTGCTGGCACAGCACAGTTGGAAGTGTACCAGGCTGGGCTGTGCAGTGCATCCCTGTTCAAAGCTGTGTCCTGATGGAGTGTAGGAGGAAAAAGTTCTGAGATCACTGATCACTGGGAAATTTATCCAGTAACTTCCTTCCTACTGTTATCTGACAAACTTGTCTAAAATCCCTTGTATCTACCTGTACTCTGCTGACAGCAAGTGGGATCCTTAAAGACTGCTCTGAAATTTCCTGCTTACAGCTAGAAATACAGTTACAACTTGTCGATTCCTTCCCTCTCTGTGCCACAAAGGGACTAGCTGCCATGTCTGGTGTGAGGTGCAATTTTGGCATCTAGGAAAGGAAATTGCTGAAAGTGTTGCTCTGAGCTGCTCTTCAGAGGATGAAGGTGGGGAGGACCATAGGTGAGTGTGCAGCAGAGGAATGTCGGGAAGGATGTGACTACAGCCGAGGATGAGCTGCTGGACATCCAGGAGCAGAGCTGAGCTAGCAGAGCCCTTGGACTGCAAAACACAAAGGCTGCCTTTCCAGAATGTGCTGAAGGGGATGTGCCCCAGTCCTGAATTTGAAAGTGAGAAGAGAAGCCCCAATTATTTCAGAGGACTGCAGGGCAGGAGAGGGGGAGTCACAGGAGGAGGATGGTGCAGCCTCAGTTTTTCTGTTGCTTATCAGATGTCACCACCTCCTGTTCCAGCCTGACACAGGCCATGGGTCCTCTGTCAGGCCTGGAACTCAGCAGTGCATCAAGGGATGTCTTGGAAAACATTCCTGGCTGCAGTGGATTCTCCAGGGGGCTCTCCCTGGGAATTTGGTCCTGCCGGAGGGAAGGAGAAGAGGGGCATTGGTCGGTGATTTCAGTGAAAATGACAGTGAGCAAACAACCATTGGGAAATGACAGAGGTTGTGGCTGCCTCATCTGTGAAAGTGTCCAAGGCCAGGTTGGGTGGGGCTTAGAGCAACCTGGTCTGGTGGAAGATGTCCCTGCCCATGGTAGAGGGTGGGACAGGATGGTCTTTGGGGTCCTTTCCAACATAAACCATTCTGTGATTCTGTGACAGCAAAAGTTTCTTCTGGTGGCCTACATGGAAATACTGATGGCATTGTGATACCTGGCAGTGCAGTCCCTGGCAATGCATGGAGAAGGAGGAGGAAGTGCCTCATCAAGCGCTGTCCAAAAAGCACAGGAACAATTAGACCAAAGTGACCCCCATCACCCGTAAAACACAAAGGTGGGGGACAGTACCACAGATTGGGTGTTACTGGTGTCCAGTTCCTGCCCGGCACTCTGAGGGGGCGAACTGCTGCCTTTGGAGCTGGAGATATTTCTAAGGGCAGTGAAGCAGAGTCCAGAAGAGCTGGGGGGTTCAGTAAGTCAGTCCCTTTACTGGGTGTAACAGCTTCCACAACTTCTCTCTCCACCCAAAATCAAACTGAAATGCACAAATTAAATTTAAACCTCCTTGAACAATGTTCACTGCAAGTGGTCCTAATTAATGTTCCCTAAATGGCTGTAATTAGCCACCAGCTGATGGAATATTTACGCCAGGATTTTTTTCTTTAAAAAAACCCACAACCCAACACAGACACAAAACACTATTTATTTAATTATTTATTTTACAAATTCCTGCCACCGGTCGTGCTGAAAATGTGACTTGCAGAGCGGGTGCTGAAACTGGAATGGCTCTTGTACTGAAAAAAAAAACAGATTAAAGCACAGGAAAAACAGCTTGCACGAGCAGGCAGCATTCCCAGGGCCATTTGCTGCAGCGACTTAACAAAGTGCGATAAATTAGCAATTTTAAAATAACACAACTTTCCCCGTCGCCTTGCAGGAGCGGTTTTTCCATGATGCTCCACCGGCTCCTCTCCACATCCCTTTTGCCGAACTAGGCAGTTCCGGTTCGGTCATAAATCGCTCGATGTCACGCAGTGAAGGGGAGGTGACGGGTGTCCCTCGGCGTTCCCAGCCCTGGTGAATTCTTGATCGAGCTCCGGGAACCTCCGCTCGCATTGCTAATCCGTGCCTGCCTCCCCTTGGACAGGCCTGGCCGCTTCCTTTTCCAACAATCCTCTCTCGCTTGTTTGCTTTTCGGAAAGCTGATTCAGCCTTGGAGCCAGCGGGTGCAACACCCGCAGCACTTTGGGTCCCGCCCCCGCCGCCTGCAATGAGCCGAATGAACTGCGATGGAATTGCTCCATTCAATCCAGCCAGGACAAGCCCTATATTTATTAATTTTGGGGGCTGTTTTCCTGACTGCGGTGGCAGCTTGGCCTTGGAAAGGCGAGAGCGGACTGTGTGTCATGGGGGCTGCTGAGGCACCCGGGTTGTGTCTCACACATGGTAAACATTTTGGATCAGCCCTGAACCAGGGGCCCAGGCCGTTCTAGGTGGTGTTCCCAGGGGGCGGGGATGGAGTGGGGATGAGTTGAGGGTGCTGAGGTGCCCTTGCACCCTCCCTCGGGAGAATGAGGGTGGTTTGGGGAGTGAGATTGCTCATGGGTGTGTAAGAGGGACACTGGAGAGGAGGTGAAGAACTGGGGGGTGCATGGATGTCTGGGGCATCCTGGGGCAGGGGGTATGTCAACCTCCACTCCCCTGCTGGTGACATGTCCCTAGTCCTGCTCTGCCCCCCCCTTGTGCCTGTCACTTCCCAGCACCCTCTGGCCCCCCTGGGACCCTGACCCTCGCTGCCCTGCCACCTGTGATCGCCCTCAGCCCTGACCTCACCGCAAGGCTGGATCCCACCCCCCCGTTGCGCCTGCCCCCTCATCCCTCCATGACCCCATAGTCCACCTTGACATTCTACTGCCCCCCAGCCCTGCGTGACCACCCTCCGTACCTCCTGCGCCCCCCAGACCTGCCCTGACCGCCAGGCCCTTCTGACCCTGCCTTGTGCCTACCACCCCCAGCCCCCCCGACCCCACGGGACTCTGACCCTCTGCTTTGTCCCCACACGTGCGTGACCCCCCAATGCCCCCCAGACCTGTCCCCATCCCGAAGCTAG
>VZSE01009827.1:2342-51604 GCA_013398275.1 Promerops cafer | reverse complement strand
CGGCCTGGCGGGCGGGGGTGAGAGCTGGGGGCAGCGCGGGGGCGGCGGAGGGTGGGCACGGCCTGCGAAGCCTCGGGCTGAGAGTTGAGGCGGTGCTGGAGAAGAGGAGGAGGAGGAGGAAGAGGCCGAGGCGGTGCAGCAGCTGGCAGCGGAGCAAGGCTGCTCGCTCGGCAGCTGGTGCCTCTGCGTCCCGAGTGGGTAGGAGAGGGGTGCTGGAAATCCCCTCCCCGGAGGACAGGAGGGAATGCCAGCCCTGCCGGGAGGGGTGAAGCGGGTCCCGTAGCAGCCCCCGGCGGGGGGAACTTGGGTCACCCCCTTCCCCAAAGCAGCATCCCGGTGTGAGGATGCGATTCCCTGCGGATGGTCGCCCCATGATGGGCGAGACCCCTGGGAGCGCCTGAACATCTTGGCTTTGCGGCTTGTCTGTCATTTTCCCCGCTGCTCAGATTTCCTGTTTTGAAAACTGGGCTGAGAGCTTTGTTGGGCTTTTAGAGCCCGTGGCAGAAATATGGTTGCTTAATAACCACGTTTAGGATCCCATTAGTTTTTGGGGCCTGGGACTGATTTGGGAGAGCATTTGAGAGTGCCCCCGGATGGATTCACTTTGCCCCTGTGACTTGGAGCCGCAGCGTTTAGAGGAAGCAGCAGGGACAAAATGGACAGTTCATAAAAGGAACAATTGTGCACTGCCTGTTCTAGAGGGCACTTGCTGCCCTTCAAGAACTTTCCTCTTCGCATATGCTCTTTACACAGCAAATCTTTATCGTCTGTTTCTGGCCTTTTTTTTTTCCCTACCTTAGTCCAGAAAATGAAACTGGAACAGACATTTCTGGAAATGAACTTGATTGGTGCAGTTGGGAAGATGTGATTCACAGTTATAATGAACAGTGAATTTTGTCCCATTTTTTCTCAGAATTACGTATTTCCTGGTTTTTAACCTGTTTACACAGTTATACTGGGTAGATTTTAACCCTTCAAACAAGGCATCCATAGTGTTGGATTGCCAAGAGGTGCCCCAGGTACATCCAGGATGTAGAAGCTGCTGTTATTTGAGAAGTATCTGATGCTTTACCTTGTAAATTATAAGGTTTAATTGTGCGTTATTTTCTTCTTGTAATCCCACTCTGTGCTTGGAAGAAGCAAAGCTGTTATCAGTGAAATCTGGAGTTCGTGGAGATCGAGTATTTCCAGGATTGGCCAAAAATAAATTATGGGGTAAAGAATGTTGCTTTTTTTTCTCCTAGTCATGCAGCACGGATGAAAAGCTCTGAAGCTTTTAGTCATAACACTCTGGTTCCATGTTTTCCTTTTAATAAAGCATCCAGTGGGAGAACGTGACATAATTGGTTTCTTGGATTTAGAGATCTTGAAATGGCTGGTACAACAGAGGAGAGGAAACTCCAGCACGGTTATGGTTTAAATACTATAATATTGTGGCAAAGTCATGTTGTTACTACGTGGTAATCTTGCATTTCTGTTGCAAAAAAATGCTCTCTACACTGTTGTGCTGCAGAACAGGCACTTTTAAGTCTCGTCAGCGGCACGGAATATTAAATGTCTCTCTCCTTTCCTTGCATTGCATAATCTGAGTGTTATTCTTCCATAGCAGCAGAAATGATGGAAGAATTGCATAGCCTGGACCCACGCAGGCAGGAGCTCCTGGAGGCCAGGTTCACCGGGGTTGGGGTTGCCAAGGTGAGTGTGAGTACCTGTGGTGACAGGTATGACTGCTTAGCTGTCCTGCCTTGCACTTTGGTTGGGTTTTTTAATTTCTACATGGATAATTTTTCTTTGCAAACAAATTCTGTATCACGTGTTGTGTTTTGACCTCTAATTTGTGTGAAGTATTCAAGAGGAATGAAAATGGGATTTCTGTGAGCAGATGTCTTGCTGTACAGAAGATTTTGGGCTCTAATTAAGTTCTTAGGAGTTGTTCCATCTTAAGGCAGCTTGTATGCCCAAAAAACTCCATGACAACTTTGTAGAAGTGGGCATCTCATCTGGCTCTTCCTTTCTCCAAGAATACCTTGGAGAGCTGAATTTGGCTGCTGGGATACAGTTTCAAGCATTCTGTGTTGGATACAACACATAATCAGACTGAAGCATTGAGTTCTCTTCTTTGGGGTGCAGGAACTAAAACTGTCTACCCCATCACATGGAACACACATAAAAAGTGTTTGCAGGGCAGCTCTCCTGTGTCTGATCCACAGCCTGCCAATAAAATCCCATCTTTATCCTCATGTACAGCTTCCACTTGGTCAAGAGCTATCTAAAGTAAGGCACCTGAGTAACAACCTTGTGTGGTTGCTTGATGTCCTGACATTAAGCTGTGAGTTCTCCAGGTCTTGGTAGTGTTAATGTCAGTCTTTCTGAGCAATGAAATGGTGACAGAACTCATTTTAAACTAGGTCAGCGATAATGAGTTAATTTTTGAGGGAGATACTGAGTTTTGAACATGAAGGTAAAGCAACGCATCATTACATGATTTTCTGAAGCCACTTAGAATTATTTTGAGAAAAAAAACATTGTAGATGCCGCATTTCTCAGAAGAACACAAAGTGATTCAAAACTTGAAAGAGTTTTGTTTGAGTTCTCACTTCTCTTTCTGCTCTGCCTCTCAGACAAAGTTGAGTCTGGGAAGAGAGCACAAGGAAGCCAAATGCTCAGCTGTAAGAAAGTGTAGTAAGGAAGATTAACACTAGAAGTTAAGAGGTCAGAATTTCGATTGCTGAAGTAAGAGTGTGGGGATTTTTTTATCTTTTCCCCTACTCTTAAGACTTGCAACATATTAAGTTCTTTTTCTTGCATGAAAGTTGATGGCATTTACTGTACTGTGGTCTTGTTTCATACAGCATTACAACTTTTCGAGTACTTTATCACCTGTTTCTTGCCTGTTTTCCCCCATTTTGTCACTTTAGAATCTTTAGCTATACCAGTAAAGATAAACCCAAACATCTTACTAGAACAACTAAAAGCATAGGCACTGGTATAGTTTTAAAGCAGTGCCAATGTACTCAGCATTCACAAACAATGTTAGGAACTCTTCCTTTTAAAGGAATAACGTTTGAGAGATACAGGAAAGCAAATCCTAATTATGTTTCCATTATGTTTGGAGCAGAAAGTACATGCCCTTTTCTGTATGGGTGAATACTGAAAACTTGTTTCTAAAGCAATCCAAGGAAAAAGGTCTCATTTGTTGGAGGCCTCACTTTGAGCAAAGCTGTTCTGTTACTGAGTTTTATTTTTACCTGTTGTTATGCAGTTTTACCTTGTACTAGTCAGTAAACTGTTAAAGTGCATTACACTTATTGCAAACAATATATTTACTGATTTACTTGCATTCTTGCTAATTTGCAATAGATCAGCCAACCATTGATATAAATTAGCATGACTCTACTATGTTGCAGCAAATCTTGGTTGCAATATTAATTTCAGCTACTACGTTCCCTCCCAGGTTGGTGCTTCAAATTCCCTCCCTACCCCCCCAAGCCTCCGTCCGTCATGCTCCGCACTGGCATTGGTAGGTCACTGTCTTAAAGGGAATATATTGGGAAAGCTGTGATACAATTTTGTGTGATTCAGCTAAGATTTTTAGCTGGCTCCAATGAAATGTTTAAGGAATGAACCGTGAAGTAAGTGAGTGCCATCTAGTGGGACAGGGCCTGGCCCATCCTCCTGGGATGGACGGTATCTGGTGCTGTTTATTGCATAAAAGGAAGAAATGTCATCTCAGGTGCTCAGATGTGATTGGATGAAGGCAGCAGGCAGTTGTTCTGAGCTTCCGGCCTTCCTCCCACTGGGTGTATCTTGCTGTGTATGGCTTCTTTCTTTAATGTTTAGAAGCACAGGGTATATCCTGGAGACCTGTATAAAATGAAAGCATTAGTTTATACCTTAATACAACTTCAGCTTCAAGCCCACAGTTCCTCTGTTTTAATAAAGAACAACTATAGGTGTTTTGAGATATGAATGAGAGCAAGCTGATCTAGAACAAGTTTTCAGGCTGGAAACTAGAAAAAAGCTTCTAGCCATCAGAGTCACGGGATTCTGGAAGAGCTTTCCAGTAACAGCAGTAGAGGACAGAAGTCCTAAACTGTTTTGGAAATAGCTGTGTGCTTGTCACCTCCTGTGGTAGCTGAAGACACAACCCAATGACCGAGGTCATTTGCAGCCTCCAAATTCTGTTGCAAGTATGTGATGAAGTTTCTTACTTAGTAGCTGAAGAATGTATTTCACTAGAAGCTTGGAGTTAATTCATTGAATCAAATTTATGAGCAAGGAATGTTTCTAGGCAACTGTTATACTCCTGTGTTGCACCCATGTCACTAGATAGCTTCAAAAAGCTGGTGATGCTTTAGATGACTATTCTTGCCATATGGTGAAGTGCCATTCTTCCCCAAGTTCCCAGAGCAAGTCCCTGAATTAACACATGACACTCTGACATCGACTGTTGCTGCTTATTTAGCTCCTGTTTATATTTACTTACTGGGAAAACCTAAGTGCATTCCCATGAGGCATTATCCTGACTAGACATCTTCCTTGGGTCAGGAGGCCCAGGAGACAAAATGTGAGTTGTTTCTCTAGATAATATTGTTTAATTTAGTTCTCATCTTCTGCCTCCCTTTCTCCTATTTGGGTGCTGCCTTTAAGGTATCAGGTGGGTTAACTTGAAGGGATTTGTGTCATTTCCACAGACTTTTCGTGGATAAGAATTTGAATAAGTAATTGTGATGGGTGAATCTGTATTTGTACACAGCCTGTCTCAGGCTTAACCAGGGCGGGTCCTCACAGCAGCACATGTATCTTCTACAAGTTTGGTTTTCAAAAGATCTCTGAACCAAGCTCTGTGTGCCGCCTTTATAGTTAAACTAAAATGGCTGAAGTACTTCTAGGGAGTGTAGCTGGGCTGTAGGAATCTTGTAGATCCATCTGACTGTGCCAGAATTGAAAAAGTGTTGGTCTTGATGGTAGCTAGTGCTCCCTTTTTCTCTTGCATTGAAGTAATGATGCAGAATATATGCTGCCAAAAAATTGTTCATAAAGAACAGTATTTGCTTGTATTAGTTTGGTTTTTACTTATTCTCTGTAACTTTTGAAGTCTTGATCACTTCAGCAGCTCCAGTTTTGTGATATACTCAGCCACAGTTTTAGCAGCAAAGTTACCATGTTGAGAATTTATGTTTGAGGATAATCGTGTCTTCTTTGGAGGGGAGTGGTGCTGCACAGTGGTGGTCCCAAACAGGTGTCATAGGCCATGAGAAGAGCCAGTTAATAAGAGTTTTAAAACTTAGAATTGAATTTAGCAGCTGCCACAGAATGTGCAAGGACTTTATGCCAGATACTTGAAAATTGTTTGGATGCTACTGTGTGCAACATTACTTCAAATGTATTGTCTGGCTGCTAGAGCCCAGAAATAGTTGTCAGATCTCAGTCCTATTTCTGCTCCTGAGCTGAGGGTTAGGATGAGTCGTGTGACCCCTCTGTCCAGTTTGCCATCAGTAAAATAAAAATACCATATTTCCAACCAGAGAGAACTCTTGAGGCATAATGTAAGTCAAGCAAATCCTGCTGCAAATCTGCTTGCCCATCTGATAGAGTGGGGGTTACCTGTGAACATCTGAGAGTAGATTAACTTCTTGTGGCAAAGACCTCAGTGATTCAGGGATTTCATTATCAGCAGTAATACTGAGCTTTTCTAGAAGTCCAATTAAGAAGCATGTTGTAATTCTCATACTTATGTGATGCTTGAAATAAGATAAGAATGTGCTAATTAAACCTGACACAGTAGCACTGGACCAGAGTAACTGTAAAACCATTTGACCATTTCACTTTGGTGTAAACCTGTGTGGAGTCAGCACTAACTTTTAGTGGAACTAAGGATTGACTCTTTGCCTTTGAAATCTCTTGATCTGCTACAGAATTCAGAGGAACTTGGGTTATCCTGGCTTGCAGTAATGAAGCATGTCTATCTCCACGTCTCCTTCATTTAGACAGCAAGAGAATTTTGCAGTGCATGTTGCTGTAAGCCTGTGCTGGAGACTCTGGCTAGGCAGTGGGAATTCCAAGAGCTGCCTTTCAGTATGAGGAGTTGGAGAGCGCAACATGGAGACTGACCAGCTTGAGTCGTGGAGTGATGGATCATTTCTGGGAACTTGGGGAGGCTGTGGAAATGCACAAGTCATGGGAGGCAGGAGATGGTAAGGGGGGCTGAGTCAGCTTGGTGGTGTTCTAGATGATCTGGTGGGAGCTATTAGCAGGATAAGTTGTTTCTTTTGAAGTCTCAGCCATTGAAGCCTCCCTGTGGGCCTTCCAGGGGCTCTGGCAGAGGGAGAAATGACTAACCAGCTCCCGTGAGTGGCCAGATTTTAAATTTCTTGCCTCTTGAGTAGGAGTCTTCAAAGTGCCTGCTGCTGTTGCATCCAGTTCTCAACATGGAGGCTTTATTGTGCATAGGTAGGTCACGGACTTCGAAGCAACAGTTGATAGGTGAATCACAAGGGAAAAAAGCATGCCAGCTTATCTTGGAGAGAAATTCCTTGTGGAGGAGGAAGTGTGTGCTGTTCTTGTGCTTGTCATTTGGGTAAACACTATAGGAACTATTAGCTTGTTTCAGATGACCCACGTATTTTGAATTTTTGCTGAGCCCCATCACCAATTGCCTTGACAGGGCACAGTGGATGAGTGGGCTGGAAGTGAGAGCAGAGAAGTGCAGTATTATCCCAAAGTGGTTTATGCTAGAAAAGTCAGATAACTTCTGGAATAAAAGTTATAAGCCCTTTCTGTGCAAACTATTGCATGTTTATTATTCCCCACTGCTACTTCCCTGGCAATATACTCGTGTTAATGTTCTTTGCTTACTTCGGGTTTTTTTCCTAAAATTCATGTTCATTCCTTTAATTCCTTTTGTGTCATGTCCACTTAAAAATGGTATGCTAAATTAAGTACTGAACATTTATCCCAAGTCAGTTGCTGAGTTAAATATAAACAGTCAGGAATGATAAAATATAAATTTGAAGCATTTTTTATACACACACTCACTGACTGTTAGCTGAGGGGAGATACTCGGATACATGGTTTCTCACATCCATGCCTAAACTTGTTGCTATAAGCAGTTGATACCTAATTTCACATATAACCTCATGTTAACCTCTGGATAATCAGGAAAACTTGCTTTTCCTTTCTCTTGATGCACAACATGAGAAGGGGTGCAGCTGAGCACGAGGTCACGTTCCTGAAACATCCTAGGTATTGCATCTTTGTTGCTTTGAGTACAGCACGTTCTAGTGAACAATTTGAGTTTCCATAGCCAAAATGCCTCAAAACAAGACTTTCTGCCAACTTTGCTAAGTTCAGCTCTAGTCTGTAAAGGTCTTATCCTTTAGAGTAAGAAAAGTGTCAATGGAAGGTCCTCTCAAATATAAGCAGGGGAAAGGCAAAGTCATGCATTTGATCCATTGTATGGGTCGAAACATGTCTACAAAGAATTAATTTTGCATTTGTTTACAAATCAATACATGTGACAGTGAAATTGCTGGATACCTGTAGACAATGACAAGCTGTTCTGTTCCAGTTCCATAACTAAGAAGTTGGTTCCTTCTCACCCTTTCTGCTGCTGCACTGAGATGAATTTTCCCACATCATCAGTGTAGGTTCTAGAGGAAGGTTTAAAATAAAGGAAAAAAAAGGGGTTTTTTCTGTTAAAGAAACTGACCAGCATCAAACTCCTCTTTTATTGATGCAAGAAATGGTTTTGATTCCAGCTGGTAGAGCTAAATTTCCCATGCAGGGTAGTCAGTGCAGGTACTTGTAGTACTGGAAGTAAGAAAAACTTGTGGATTTTGTATATAGGCATTTTTCCAGCTGCTTGCATCCCAGAACTTTACATTCAGGTACAAACTGAGTGGATTTCTTGTACTGGACAAGATAAACTTGTGTTTCTGCAAAAAATGTTCGTGTAATTTCTAGCTATAAGTGGCCCCATCCGTTAATTCTCCAGGTGATCCCAGAATACAGGGGCCGTACAGAAGAATTGTCCTGTGTAAGCCACCGACATTCCCCTTCAATCATAATGTTAATGGAGAGTTCAAACGTGGTGTTTTTGGAACAGCTGCTCCTGTCATTTGCTATCCTTCTGCGAAATGGAGGCAGTGAGATTTAAGCAAATGTAGAAACCACTTTCATCTTTATCATGTCAGAACCCCAGTGTGAGCCCAGGAAATGCTCATTTGGAGACATGCTCCTGTATCTCACAAAGTTCTCACCTGGCACAGGAGGTTGATTGGTGCCTCGGATGTGCTGTTGGGGGTTGGAGTTCCTGAGAGAACGGAAAGATTTTGGAGGGAAGCATTTGTGCAGTTTATAAACAAGTTTTTTTCATGGGGGAAAGGATTCACTTTCTGTTGCCACTTCCCATAAGATTTTACAATTTTTTTTAGCAGTCAGACTTTCAGTTGGATGTAGCTAAGGTTACTGTTGGCACTTCTGTGAAGTCCTGTTGGCCCCGGAGTAAATTCCTGGAATAACCAAGAGTTGTACCTATAACGTTTGTGAGCCTTCACGTTGGTGGTGAGGAGCTTGTTGCTTTGCTTAAAAGAAACTATTGCTGAAGAGATGAGTTGAAACATTTTTCTGGTCCTGAGCTATTTGTGTGATCCTTGAAGGGACAATAGCATGGCTTAGAGAATGTAAACCTGCAATTTTTCCTTAAGGGAATCCTAAATGTTTAGCTTCTTGAGCTGTTCAGGTNGTTTTTTTTTTGTTGTTGAAGCAACTGAGCATGTCGTTTTAAGAGAAACGAAATTGATATTTAACACTCACGGTGAACACAGAAGGTAGACTTTTACTTTCAGCACGTGCCTGCTTGGGAATTGGGGTTAGTAATAGCTAGGTTATGTCACAAGTTGATAGTGGTGTTTGTCCCTTAAACAGGGGAGGGAGAACTGGTCTATTCAAAAATTACCTACTGTGGGGTTTCTCTGCGCTGTTAAGGCTTCTCCCCCACTCCACCACTTGAGTCTTCTGCTCAAGTGTATAATGAGAAGTGGCTTTGTTTTGAGGAAAGATTGATTGGTGGGAAGTGGTTACTGCAAAGTTAAAAATGCTAAAATAGAATGCGTCTTGGGGAAAAGATGCTCGCAAGTTATTAATGGAGAACTGGCTTTATCATGTCATTCTTCCTGTTAATACATTCCATCGTTAATTGTGAATCTTGTTTTTACATCTTTGTAAAATTTGTCTTCATTTCTTAAGTTAGATCTGTGGGAGGATACTTTTGTGTCAGGATAAAACACAGTGACTTTGCATGATTCACTTTTTCCTTTTAAAACCAGTTTTATTAGAGATATTAAATAATTTTCAAACTACTTGGATATGTAAAAATGCAGATGTGTATCCAGCAGAGCCTGCAAAGATGCAGCAGACTTTTGAGGTACCTGGTTACAATTTTGGTAAATCTATTCTGGCCTCTTGAGTTTCTGCTTTGGCTTGGTGGGAGCAGCTGCTCTGGGGGCAGGTCACACATGGGTCTGTAAAATAGCCAGGTGGGAAAAGTTGTATTATGGGTAGCAGTTGTACTGCTGTTAACACAAGTTTCACTTGTTCAATTTCCTAGTGTTGAAAAAAAGCATAAAATGACACATTTAAATCAGTGGTACAGCCAGCATCTGGTAACAGCAATAGCTGGCTTGCCAGATGAAGATGCATCTGAATGCTTAGCTCAGGGTCAAGCAGATGCTTGCCTGGAGAGCTGAGCTTGGAACTCCTGCTACTCAACAAATCAGGTTTTCTTCCTAAAGCCTTAGGCTTCTATAAATACCACCTTGGCTATTTTGTGGATGTGGGTAAATAGACCAGTTAGAATATGAACTGATGCAGAAATACTCCAAAGGCTGGATCATTATCCTGAGAAAATATTGTTGAACAATCCAACTGTCTTGCTGCAAATGGCTTCTGAAGCCTCTTAGTGCCCCATCCCATGTCTGGGAATTTGACCCGTGGTGCTGCTGTAACCATAGTTAGCCCAGAGACTGAGTGTTTGTTAGGATGGGTCTGCCTTGTAGGGAAGTTGTTTCTAACAGTCTTTGCTTTTCACTAGGGTCCGTTAAATAGCGAGTCTTCCAACCAGAGCTTGTGCAGCGTGGGCTCTCTGAGTGATAAGGAGTTGGAGGTAAGCAGGCACAACTGCTCGGGGTAGTCGGGTTTAAGGTAAATATGATTGATCTCAAAGCACGGAAGAAATCGTGGGAGAGTCAGTGACAGTCATCTTAGTTTGGAGAGTGAAAGGGACCAGGGAAGTATTTAGCTTGACCCTGAAGGCTTTCAGCCTCTCTGTGAAGCTCCTCCTCGAAGCTTCCCACCATTCCAGGCAGGTTTTACCCAATCTCAAACACAGCATTCATAAAGCTCAACTTGGGAAACTGTTTTCAGTTCATTGGGATGCATTTTTGGATACACATAAAAAGCCAGAGAGCATTAATGGAAAAGTTTGCCATATCTATCAAATATGTGAGTTTGCCTAAGCCTATACAAGGCAGAGCATTTTGTGGGTTGCTCTGTAGAAGTGTGGGGAGGTGAAAATTGATGCTTTGTCCCTGGTTAGTCTCACTTCTTTAGGATTAACTATTCCAAAATGCTCATTAAAGCAGGAAAATTAATTGTAGTTGGATTTTTATTCTAAAATTATATGTTAATAAACCAAAATCTCAAATTTAAGTGCATTTTCTTATGCATTTCTTACAAACTTCCCCCGTAGTTACCAGGTAAGTTTTGGGTCATACTTCCCTCTATTATATGGCAGTACTGGTATGAGGGGCTTTTGAGAATGCAGTAGCTTAAACTCCATAAAGTAAGTATAGTTAATGGTGAAAATCTGAGTATTAATTATTTTAATTTTTTGTTTTTTGTAACGTACTTCTGTGGAGAGATATAAATTGACCAAGCTAACGTACTTGAATCTCCCATTCCTTGCTTTTTCAGTCTGTAACAGATAATGTTGCATGTAATTTTTGTTATGTAAGTACTTGAATGGAAAAACAACTTAAACTGATTCTCATTAATATGCTCAGAGCTCCATGGAGGCTGTAATGGAGCCTGTGGTGTTACAGTCACGCCAACGCTGTTCAGGAGCTGCTCTTCACTACCACTGGGGAGGCCGTGTCGCTAACTTTACACGTACAGGGGCTGGGGCAGCAAGTCTCTAGGTAGTTTTGGAGTTTTCAGTCCCGTCATTCTAAAAAAATACCTTGCAGACACAATAACCACCTTTGTCTTAACATCCCCTCCATCCTCTTACCAAAACAACACTCTGTCTGTGAGTACCCAGCTGGTAACGTGCGGCTGTAGATGTCCAGCACCCACTGGGGACACAGCCAGGTTTAGATTCAACTTTATCCTTTTTATCCTGCTGAAGGAGGGAGATGGATTTCTGTGCTTAATATGTGTAAGTCTTTTGGTAGAGATCTTTAAAGAGGGTACTTGAGGTTTGGGTTTCCAAAGAGCATGAAACTTAGGTTTGCCACAGACTCTCTGGCCATGGCTTTCCCTCCTCCAGAGCTGTGTTTTGCATAGTGTTTTTCTCCCCGTGCCCAGGCTATAGTTCAGTGGTGGCTGCAGTGATTGGAGAACATACAGCTTGGGAATTATTTGGGGCAATTTGGGATAAGAGATGTTTTTAAAATGAGAATGGTAATGGGAATGACAAGACATCTCTTTCCAGCAACCTCAGTGAGCTGCTTCCAGCAGTGCTTACCAATGTCTTCGGCAGGTTTGGCCGCAGATGTGACCCTGGTGATGGGGAAAGCACCGTGCCAAGGTCTCCTCCCTTCTCACGTTTAGGCTTGATAGCCTTGTACAGACAGATAGGCATGATGCTTCTGGAGCCCTCAGGCCTGTCAACTGTGCTCTGTGTTGTGCCGATGCATAAATAAATTGATTGTGCATAAATCCACTGATCAGCTGCCCATCAGGTCTCTGGGTGCTCACAGAAATGGCACATGCAACTGACCCTTGACTTTAATGAGAGCAGGTGAGGAGCAAACAGAAGTGTAGGTGAATTGCTGCATCTGTAACAGCTTTGTCCTGCCTGCTGTCCTGGGATAGTTCTTGTAGCCATCTGCAGTGGGCTTTGAGAAGAAGCATTACTTGCAGGCAAAGTGAATTGGCTTAAGAGACTGTGATTGGACTGCAGATTTGGATGTCAGTACTTAAACCTCTCATCATTATTCCCCTTGTACCAGTACTATGATCACCTTGAAGGGGTTTACATAGGTTTTTATAAATGTTTGAGCTTGCTTTGCTAACCCTGTAAGGTCACTGGACAGTAGAGGCTTGCAGCAGCTGAAATACAAAAAATAAATTACCTCCTTGTTAACCACATTCTCTCCCTCCTGCAGCACGTCTGTCAGAAGTTAGCAACTCTTAAAGAGCAGTTGTTTCTTTAAGTACCAACAACAGAACCAAATGCACCAGAGAAATGAAACGGCCACTGGGGATATGGAACAGATCATTGTATTTGGACATTTTCTTTAAATCTTGGAATAACTGCAGTAATGTTAATTTTGAAGTATTGTTTAACAGACTCCCGAGAAAAAGCAGAATGACCAGCGGAATAGGAAGAGGAAAGCAGAAGCCTACGAGACCAGTCAAGGTAATCCGTGCTCCGACCCTGCCACAGGATTGCCACATGCTTGGTAACTCGGGCACAATGTGCACAGGCAGTGTCCTAGGAAACTAATGGCTCTTCTCAAGGGTGTGTCAGGCAGCTTATTGTAAACTACTCCATGATGGTGTATTCTCTTCTGGGATCCTTGTTATCCTTATTGGCAGGAAAATACTTGGCTCATTTGCACAAACTCTTGCATTTTTATGGAACAGGCTGCCCAGTGGCTTCATATACTGCTCTGAAGTGTTGTTTTGGTCCTGTGTCGCTACATATACAGCAGCCAGACTTCAGAATACAGCCCGTACGGTCTTCCTTGCTTTCCAAGATGTGTGCCTGCCTTCTTAGAGCCAGTTCTCACCATGACAAATCAGAAACAAGCTGTGCCCAAGCAGGCAGTGCTGTCCTGAGTGCTGTGGAAAACCTGGCATGTTCAATCCAAGTTCAGATTTTCTAGTAAATAGGCAGAGGGGCAGATCTTGAGTTCTTTCATTCTTCGACAGGAAAGTAATGAGAATTGCGTTGACAGAACTGCTTTGATAATATGATCCCAAGAAAAAAAGACTAGGTTTTAATGAGCTGATGTTAAGCCACTGCTAATTATCTCTCAAACTCTTACAGGAATGCTTGTGAGAGATCTAATATGCAGTAATTTATCTGAAGGCAGAGGAGTAAAAGTACCCTTTGCTCTCTCCTTATCTTGAAGGAAATTTTGGAGAACCTATGCAACAGTCGAGACCTTTAGTGTTTTCTAAGTACTTCAGCAAGTGCAAATGCCATTTGCTTGGATCTGACATGTTTGGAATTGAGAGTTAATTGAATTGTCAGCTGTAGAGCCTCCCAAAAACAGCACAAGGGCTGTAACCTTGGGGCGGGCTTTTGTTGTGCAGAAGCTTTGTTGTGATAGGTGTTGCACTGAACAGGAAAAGGAGTGTCAAAATGTAGGAGGAGGTTTTTAGAATGGCATGGTAACTTCTCTTCTTTAAAGTACAACTCTTGTTTTAATCCTTTGCTTTCCTTTTTAGGGAAAGGCACTCCCAGAGGACATAAAATTAGTGATTATTTTGAGGTAAGAATATTTTCATTGACAAATGTGCCTTAATTCACATTTTGCAGAATCTGTAGATAGAAGTTTGTGATGTGACGTGTGTTACTTATCCGTCAATTGGGATCATGGATTGATGATGTCAACCTGATATGCCCAGATCTGATTAGGCAGAGAATATGAGGAAATTGATTTTTAAATTAACATTTAGTTGAACAGTTGATTGGGCATTTTTTTCACTTAAGTATAGGTTTGAGGTTGATTTCCATTGGAACCTGTATCTCAGTTGAGGATATCTCTAGGTTTGCAAACAATTTTGATAAGGGTCCAGTGTTGCAAAAGAGCCCACCTGCACAATCCTGCTGATTGGAGTGAGAAGTTGTTTACAGGGTGCCCTCTTAAGAGAAGCTTCCCTTGGGAGGCTGGCACCATAGGGGCCAAACCCCTCCGCAAAACAGTGATGGACATTCTAAAATCAGTGTTCTTTTTGTACTGAGTAATATCTGAAGTTTTTCTGGGTCTGCACAATCCAGAGCTGTAGCTTTTCTCTTAAGTTTGTTCTTTATTTTATGGAGTAACTCAGAGTCAGAAATTAAGTGCTTATTAGTGTTTACTTCTTTCCTGGGTAAATTTTTTTATGAGCAGTACACTGTAGGGGTTTCTGTACCAACTGGAGCAGTTCCCCAGCTCCTTACCTGTCCTGCCTCTTAGCAGTGACTGGCACAGGTGCTTCAGTGGAGATGAACATTCCGTACCACTTCTGTGGTGCGCATCAGACATGTCTCCTCACAGGGAATGGCCTTCCTAATTCCAGAGGGTAAATAACTGATCTATGGCCAAGTGTGCAGGTTTATATCTTTTTGTGTTACAAAGGAAAATGTACTCTGTGCAAATACAAGTGTTTGTCTTAGGTACTTCTGTTATTTTGAAAAGTCTGTGAACTGTTAAGGTTTTCCTCTTAGTTTATGTTCAGTTTATGTAAATTATTCCATGAAGCCTGTACGGCTTCATTTTTAAGATGAAGGTGTTTCTTCTGTGTGTGTTAAATTTGGTTAAATGTAGTATCTCTGTGGAATTCCTGATGATCAAATCTGTTTGTGTGCCCAGTTTGCTGGGGGCAGTGGCCCAGGAACCAGTCCCGGTAGAAGCGTACCACCCGTCGCCAGATCCTCTCCACAGCATTCCCTGTCCAACCCCTTGCCGGTGAGTGTTCTTGGGGACACAGCTGGTGGCCTGGCATCGATTAACTTGGTGGCCACACTTCAGACAGGTAATACAAGGTTCTGGACAGGGAAGTGTCTCTCTTGGTGAGTGATTTGGCTTGTTCTCCGTTTTAAATCTGAAACTGGGTTCTGAGAACGAAGCCATGTCTAGGACCCTGGGACAGTGGCTAGTCCAGCCATAGCTGACATGAATATCTGAGCTTAAATTGTACATTCTAACATGCTGTGTGGGTACAGAGGGATGCTGGTCCTTAATAAAGGTGGAACTGACCCATTAGTAACCCTGTTTTCTATTGTAGCACATGAACTTCTCCGTGGAGTTGGGAGTATGTCGTGTCTTTGTGCAGCACTAGTCAGGGATATTCTGATCTTGATTGGACCCCTTGGGTATCTTGAACAATGTGCCCACCACATTTGTTTTGGGAAGGCCTTTTACTTCTGTTCATGTGCACATGACTCGCAAGGGGCATTAGCAAAGGCTTCCAGAGAAATGTGTGTACGTGCACAGCTGGTGTTGGTTTTTGGCATGTAATTCCACTTTACTTGCAGCATTTCTGCTAGGTCTGGATGTGAAGAAGTAACTAGTGTTTTTAAACCATTTTAGGACAGAGCAGCTAAAAAAATTTTGCAACTAGCAAAGAAGTATTCAGAGGCTCTATTGCCTGGGCTTTAGTATTGACCATTGGTTGGGCCCCTCTTTAAAAGTTTTCAGCATTTGTTGAGTGTCACAAAAGTCTGGAGACATTGTGGGAAAGGTTGGTATTCCCAAAGCCAAATGCAAAGTCTTTAGTGATTACGTTATTCTGCGGAGACCTTTGCGCAGTTTCTGAATGTACTGAGCTAAACCCCAACACTGAACACCACTCAGAATTCCATGTGCTAGATTTCAGAAGCTTTGTAATGCTGCTTGAAGGGAGAGCTTCACATACGCTTCTAGATACTTTTTAATGTTTCTAAAAATTAAAATACATCTTATTAATGGAATGGGCTTTCATCCTGTCATATATCAATTCACTAATACATCTCTTTAAAGAGAAGTTAATGAAGAAATAGCATCTCTGAATGTTGCAGATGTGTGAGGGATTAGGGACAATTCTTTTTTCTGGCAGATTAGATAACCCACAATGGGACAAGTGGATTCTTCCTTTGGTTTTCTTCTTCTCTGCTTGTATGTGTTGAGTAGGTAAAAGTTGAACAGAGTGTTTCTGGTGAATATTGATGTCGCAGTTAGTTTCAGCCAGGCCAGTTTGTCTCTCTCCTTACACAGGTGCTTATCCTCTGTTCGTTGCTCTTGCAGCTAAACCTGTGATGTTTGCTTATTCATAACAAACCATTCTGGGCCTTTGCAAGATCTGTCCTCTTCTTACAAACTGAGTGTCCATGGTTTGATCTAATCCCCAAAAAAAAGGGGAGGGATGATTGAAAATTGGAGGACACTGAGTGTCTTACCCATTACAAGTGTCAGTAATGATCTTGGAAGGAAGCAGAGTGTTAAAATGTCTTTCACATGATACAAACGTCCTCCAGACCTGAATTAATCTGTACTGTACTGGAAAACTTCTGCAATCAGAACTTGCAGAGGAATTGTAATGGCCTCAGGATGTTACCACTTCTCTTCAAATCTCTTGGCTGATTTGAATTGCCTCGCTTCTCATTTGATTGGAATGATCTGCAGGTCTTGATACTCTTGCAAGGCCGCTCTCAGGCACAAGCATTCTTTTGGGGAAGGAAGGACACCCTTGAAACTGGTAATGTTAACCAGAAAACAGGTTGCAGTTTAGGTTTTTAAGTAAAACTGAAGCCTGACCTGACTGTTTGCTTTGTCAGAGGCATTTACCTGGCCTGGAGTTACAGTTTGGAAGGACTTGGATGACTGTTACCGAGATTGCCAAGTTTTAGCAGTGATGGTGTGGCTTTGGAAGCCAGGGCATTGAGATGCTGTGTGCTGTAATCAGTGTAGCTCAGATGATTCTTCTTGTTAAACTCAGTTCCTTTACCCCACAGTTGGAAAACGAATCTACTACAGGAGAAAGGAGCTGGCCCTTAAGAGATGTAACGGACCTTTAAAGGATTTTGGGAATAAATTAGTACTTTGCTTACGTTGCAGGAGATGGGCCTCAGCTCTAACGACAGAAGTGAGCTTACCCTGGTGTCTGGGTCCTAGACATGGTTAGGTTGCTGCCATTTAGACTTACGACTCAGTTTACTTTACCGGAATAGCAACTGAAATCATGAAATCGGCTGTTTGAAAATGAGTCCTTAAGAAACATAAAAAAATACAATTGTGAATGCATTGACCAAAATCCCAATGTAGATTTTTGGACCTGCAATCTGTTTTGCCCCACTGACTCTGAAGCACATGTATTTGCAAAGGAAGAGGATGTGTTAACTGACGAGGAATTCTGTCCTGTGTGTTCATTTGTTAGGGTTTTTTTTCAGTTGTTAACTTCATTTCCTTGTTGCTGTCTGCCGTTGGAACAATCACTGCAGGAGTCCTGTGTGAGTTACCAGATCCTCACCATGCTGCCTGCTCATTCCTGAGCTGCTGCTTCGCTGGCAACAGTTTTGGCAGAGTCAGAGAATCTTTTTTTTAATTGAAAAAAAAAAAAAAGTAGTTCATTGTCTGTTTTCTGACTGTGTTGCAGCGGCGAGTGGAGCAGCCGCTGTATGGGGTAGACAGCAGCGCAGCCAAGGAGCCGCAGGAGGAACACTCTGCTCTGCCAACGCTGATGTCGGTGATGCTGGCGAAGCAGCGGCTAGAGAATGAGCAGCTGGCACAGAGGGGAGGTGGCCTCTGTTTTACTTTTGTCTCGGTGAGCAGCTCTGAAAAGATTTGACTCCTAAGGCATGTGTCTAGTTAAGGGATGGGGAATTTGAAGCTTTTCTGCCCAAGTGCAGCCTCATTTTTGCTGACCCCAGTCTGTCACCTTCTGGTAAGTTCATCTTCCTTGTGAAGAGTTCTAGATCCCAGACTTTGCTGGTTTAATAAAATGGTGTGAGTTTTAATTTAACAGCTCAATGTTACCTTGATCAAAATGATGTCATCTGAGAGGATAATCTGATAGATGCAGAAAAGGAAAAGATTGACGTATAGTTTTGTTGTAAGAAGTGCTTGGTTTAGCCTTGCTTAATCTCAGCTGCCGTGAATTATATCAGGCTTTTAAAAGCTTTGTCTTCAGCAGGTTGGGCCAGGCTTATTGGAAGAAACTGACTCTGCTTTTACTGAGCTGTATCTGTAAAGCATCCTTAAACCTGAACATGAAAGTGTGGTGCAGGCCAGGCTGCAGCTCCAGTGTGGAGATGAAAGTATCTGCACGGGCACTGGTGGTCGTGCTAAGGGACATGTAACAATACACAACTTTCTTTTACAGGCCCAGCAAGGCAGCCCATCTTCTACCGGATCAGGGAACACTGACCATTCCTGCACCTCCCAAAAACAGATTTCCATCCAGCACAAACAGTCACAGGTATAGCTCACTAGACAACATAGCTCTTGGATGTGAGGTTGAAGCTTGATGCAGCTTGTCTGCTGTGCTAGAGGGTGCCACTGGTAGTGGACATGATGTTTCCAGTGAGAAGAGCCATTATTCCCTACTCCCATCTGTAACTACTGAATGAAGTTAATTGCTCTGAGCTTTGTTCCTCATCCTGTAAAGAATGTTTTCAGTTGCTGCTGCTGGAGTTTGTCCAATCTGCTACTGAGGCTTTTCTGTGTCAGTGCTGTGGGCAGTTTGTCAGCTGTGTGTGATTGTGCTTGGGAGAGGAACGCCTCAACTCTGTCTGTTTCTGCTCTGTTGTATCCTCAATATTCTTCCTCTCTCTGGAATTGAAGGTGAGAAGGAAACCTGAGTGATAGTTGTGAATGTCTCTGTTCGGGCGCTGGGTCATGGGTGCATCACATTGCTTACAGTACAAAGAGCCGCAGTCTTGCTGGCAGCTCTTTGACCTCTGCAGAGTCTACGCATGGAATAGTTTGTCTTGCCAAGGTGGAACATGGTGTATTCCTGAAAGTGCTTCCCAGCAACTTCACTGACCTGGAGTTGAGAAGAGGAGTAGCTCTTCTGACTGCACTGCTATCTTTTTGGTACCTTTTAAATTACTGAGATTCTTTTAGCTGTGTCGTCTTCTGTTGCTTACCAGGGTGCCCAGCTTTATCTGCAATGCACCTGGTTTATCTCTTCTCCAAGCCTGCTTTTAGCCTTCTTTGGATTTTCATCTCAGATCTCTCTGTGTCTTCCTTTGAGCAATTTTTAAACAATCATTTCCTCACACCAGTCTGTGTCAGAGATGATTTTGTTGCTGGGAAGGTCCATTCTCCATTAACCCTGCAGGTGGTACAATTTCCCTGTTCACCGAGGACAGCAGTCCCCCCTCTGGGGGCACTCACTTGCTCAAGTCTGGGCTCTGTTTTGTCACTAGGGTCGCATTTGTCGTCTGTATTGTTAAAATGTTGGTCTGGGAAGATCCCTGTTTCCTGACAGTGCATGGAGAGGTCTGTGTGTGAGAATGATGCCACAACTCAAGAACCTGCCAGAGATTATGTCAGTCTTTGCTGTCCCAACACCCATGCTTAAAGCAGTGGTCCCGCCTGGAGGAAAACAAGGTGTTTTTATTTTCTTCTGTGCTTAACACTCCCACAAGGTCCGTGTTCTTAGCAAGACATTATCTGAACAAGCTTTCCACCAGTGTTCAGCTTCATGATATTCCCCAGAGGTCTAGATGGAGCATATACGTGTAGGGAGATGTTTGGTTGCATGATGAGGATGTGCACATTCTTGGTTTTTCCCTTCCAAGCCTGTTTGGAGTTGATAGAGTGAAAAAATAGATAAACTTCAGTGATTCCCAGCTTGAATCACTTGTGGCAGTGGCAAAAGCAAATCAGCATGATGTGATTTCCTCAGTGTTTTCAGTTAGTGCTAGAGCCCGAGTGCTTTGAGGTGACTTGGGGTGAAGTGACATGAAGTGACATGTAAGAGTATGTATCCTGACTTCATCTGACACGGGGCAAGCACGTCTATGTGCTTGCCTAAGTGAAATAACAGTCACTTACTAAAGAAACTTTCTGCTGTTCGGCCACCAGCTGCACCAGGTTCTCCACAGACATCCTGCCCAGTGCCTCACACAGCAAAGGCAAGGAAGCACGAACCAAGTTGAGGCAGAGGTGAGGTGACCTGCCCAGGCCGCCTCTTTGTCTCTTGGGATTTAGGCCCATCTTGCTTGATGTGCCATGCTGGCAGGAGCTCTTTTTGAGCTTTTCCATACTTGGGCATATGTTGGGAAGCAACAGTCAGCCAGATTTGTCTCTTACTCCATGGTGTTGGCTTCCTTGAAATTTGGAGAACAGTTATACAACAACTCCACAGATAAGTCTCTGCAATCTCTTCTTGGAAACAGAATAGGTGCCTGCTAACCACAGGTGTGAAATCTGTGTGTGCAGTCCTAGAGAGTTTCCTCTGTGTTGACTTGGCTGTTTTAGATTCTGTGTTCATGTACCTACTGACTCCTTCCCCTTTTCTTCCCCATCCTTTAACTGGAGTGCTGAATCTGAAATATTCAAAGAATACAGTGTGTGTCTTCTGTTCCTAGGTATAGCTCTCACTTCACTGCTTTACTGAAGGTGTTTGGGATGTTCTGCATCCCATAAAACTTCCCAGATAGTTTTCACTCAAGAGCTATAAAGCCCCCGTCCCCAGTGGGTATTAATACATCAGTTTATTGGAAGCAAAAGCCTTGTGCCCAGTATTCTTGCTGTCAATCTGTTACAATATTTTAATATGAATACCTGTGTTTTCTGTCAGGACCACTCTAGAGGCCACAGGTGTTGTCTTTGTCTGCTGGTGGCTGTCTGTGCTAATGAAAGATCATAAATTTGATACTTCAGCTAAGGGCTGGGATTTGGTGTGGGTTTTTTTATTAAGCCTTTTTTCTGTACAAGCTCTCCTGCATAGAGACCACGAAAGACTGTGCAAAACTCAACTATAAATGTAAAATTCACAGGACGCAGAGGATATTTAAGGCTGTTGAGAGTTACCAGTTTGTGCTCTTCAGAGCTCTGTGCTGGCTGACTGCACTTCCTGTGTTGGAGGAGTCCACCATGCAACAACAAAGTTAATAATGGAGAACATTCCTCCCCTGAATGCCAGGATGCAGGGGATCAGTTCTTCTGAGACCCAGCAGGGGGTTACATTGGGACTTTAGTGCTGACAATTCGAAACATTATCCATTTGTCTTAAACATGGTTTATGGTGATTTTTCCCTACAGTCTGACCTCACGATGGAAAAAATATCTGCACTAGAAAACAGTAAGAACTCTGACTTGGAGAAGAAGGAGGGGAGGATAGATGACTTACTAAGAGTGAGTATTTAAAGTGGGACAACTCTTCTAAACTCTGGTATTTAAAGGTACTTAGAATGCTTGTGTCAGCCAGCCTGCAGAGCAGGGGCTTGTATACCAGCTGTAGAACCAACACTTGCAAGGTAAAACAAATCCAGTGATCCCCTACCAGCAGGATAATTGTCTGGCCTGTGGATGCTGTTTGGGCCTTCTTGAACCTAAGCAGTGTCTGGAGATGTACAGTGCAGAGTTGTTATAGCTCAATTGTTTGTGTCCTCAGCAGTGCTGGCCTCCCTTTGATCTGTTGCAGACTTCTGTATTTTGCTGGCTAACCTAACAGGTTTCTCTGCAGAATTCACAGAATTATGGAATAGCTAAGGTTGGAAAAGACCTTGAAGATCGCCAAGTCCAACCATCAGTGTAGCACCACAACCATGTTCTCACAAAACCGTGTCCTTAAGTGCCACATCCGCACGTTTTTTGAACACTTCCAGGAATAGTGACTCCCTTTGCCCTTCACCCAGTTACTCCCCTCTTCTAAATCCTGAGGAGGTGACTCTGCCTTTAGTTTGGCAGCATGTCCAGTAGCCTGGGAAGCCATGTTCTGAAATGCTCCTTCAGGAGAACCGGAGACATGTATAGAGATGAGAACATCCTTTGGCCAAACCAAAAGAATAAAGTTCTTAAGCCATTAGTATTCTTCAGTAAAAGATAAATACCTTCAAATCAAGGATCTTATCTTAATGGAGGAGTTCTAATGGACTTGGCTTTCGTCAGCTGGAGAGGCAGCTCTTGTGAACTGTTGAAAAGCATTAGAAAGCACATTAAAGAGAGTAGAGGGAAGGCTTTGTGTGTGTCTGGTCTCAGCACCTGAAAGAGCTCAGTCAAGTTCATTGGAGACATGGGGCACATGTGAGCCTGTGGGAAACAATCCATGAAGCAGGGAACAGATTTTTTTTTTTTTTTAATTATTACTATTATTTTTGGTTTTACCTGACTATTAGTTGGAAGGGAAGTGGTTAAGTTTTACTCTGTTAATAAAAGTGGTTGCACATACAGTCCTGCTGCATGCTGTGGTGGTGTGAAGCAGCAGCTGCCACTGGGAGCAGTCTGTGTAGAAGGGCTGATGGAAAGTGACTAGAACAAGAATTTAACTGAAAATACAGAGAGTTCCCCCATCCTTTTACTCTGCCAATATTGTGGTTAAAGTGGGAGGATAGTCCAGCAATGACTAAGCTATTTTGAGACTTCGTAGCTGTGGCAAGGTCTTAAATGTTTAACAAAATAGAAAATTAAAATACTTTTGCTTGTCTTTAGTCTCTTTGTGCCTTAGTTCCTTACAGGTAAATCAGGATGACAGAACTTCCATGTTCTAGAGGGGTATTAAGATGTGAGGGAGCTGAAAACTTCAGAGCTTGTCTTGGATGTTTTGCTAAACAAAACCGATTCTTTTATCCAGCTGGTTTGCTGACTTTAATCTGATCCCCATGGCTCGCTGGAGAAACTTCTTCTTAAGTGATGCTTAGTTTGGCTCTTCTGAGTGGTTTAAAGTCACAGGCTTTGTTCTCTGTTCACTTTTAGGCCAACTGTGATTTGAGACGGCAGATAGACGAGCAGCAAAAGATGCTGGAGAAGTACAAGGAGCGGTTGAATCGATGTGTAACGATGAGCAAGAAGCTTCTTATAGAAAAGGTGAGCAGGGGGACATCTCTGCAGCCACAGTTCATGTCCTTGAAAGCATCTCTGTCTTAGCAGTAAAAACCTGCTCCTGTTGTTTCAGTGACAAAAGATAACTGGAATTCTGTCTTGAATTACTTTTCTGCAAACAGGAGTGTAATCCAAAGACTGAAGTAGTTCAGAATGTTCAGATTTGGTCACTTTCCACAGTGGCAGAGTGATCTCTTGCTTAACTGAAAGAGCTCTAAATGCAGCAGGCATTGCTTGATTTGGAAACCCATACACTTGAAAGAAAAGCAACTCTGTGCAGCTCTGGGAATGCAGGAGCAGTGTCCCATTGTACAGCGGAATTGCACGTACGCTCTGGGACATGGGCAGGTGATTTCGACCACCTTTCAAATGGCAAAGTTGGAGATCGTTGCTTTGTGTAACACTGAAAACAGCACACTGGGGACAGCGCCAGGTTAACCAGCATCCAGCCTAGTTCAGTACTGAAAGATTTCCAGCTCTCCTGATGGTTAAATGGTGTGGGGGTTTGTTTGCTCTTTCACCTGTTAGCCAGTTACACCTATTGTTTGTGGGCAAAACTACCTGGGTGCTGGCTGGGACATGCCATCTGTTTGAGTTGATTTTGTCACAGAGCTGATTGTTCTTGGCTGAGCAGGGTTCCCCTCTCCAGAGTGGTGACCTAGCTGAGATTGGTGTCACTTCTGGACATGTACAAGACTAGGACTGAGCTGGCTGATCACTGTATCTTAGCCTTAATAGTGATTCAAGGTACGTTTTCTTTATTCATCTCCTGAATAAGGGCCTGGTCAGAGCCAGGCCTGCAGTTTATCTAAGCTACTGATACAAAGAGATAGTTTTAATCCTACTGCCAGGCTGATCTCAACTGATCATAGGATGGGTGAGCTGCCCAGGCAGGGAAGAGTGAGGCTGAAATGTCATGATGAAGGTGAACAAATGCCTGCCAGACCAGTGTGAAGCACCAGCAATAATTTGATCAATGATACTCAGCTGGGTTTCAGATAATCAGAACTGAAATCATAGAAAGTGGTAAGAATTGGTGGTGATGTAAAATGCAGCACAGCCCTTAGCTAGTAGTTTATGGCTTGTATTTTTACGTGGCTTTATTTTGCTTTCAGTCAAAGCAGGAGAAGATGGCATGCCGAGATAAGAGCATGCAGGATCGATTGAGGCTGGGGCACTTTACCACGGTGCGGCACGGCGCATCCTTCACCGAGCAGTGGACAGATGGCTATGCCTTCCAGAACCTCATCAAGTGAGGACAAACATGATTGTCTTTAACTTCAGAACCAGAAATGGAAAAAAAACCTCAGCAATTGTGTGTGATGTCTTGCATGTCAGAATGTGAGAATGGTGTGACTGATGCATGGAAGGATCAGACAGGAACTCCTGACAATGGGAAACTTTTTCACGCTGAAGTGAGAAATCCATTTCCACTGAAACTTCCAGAGACTTGAACTGGAATGAAATGGTTTGAGTTGGCCTCTGGGCCAACTGTTGTTACCTGTCGGGAATCCTCAGTGCACCCGCTCGGCTGCGTAGTGCTTGAGGTGGAGGGGTGGGCCAAAATCTCATATATATCATGAGTCAGTCAATTTGATTTGCATCCTTCATCTATTAGTCAAAGAATGCTAATTAGCTTGCTTTTTTTTTTTTTTTTCCTTAAGTAGAAAGTGGAGAAGCTTGAAAGAGAAAATCCATACTATTTAACTTGTTTTGCCTTCTGGTAACAGTGATCAAAGGGGCTGCAGAAACCTGGAAATGAAGATCAGAGACCCTTTATGCAGGATGTTAATGGAAATATCCAGTCAATTCCCACCTGGCCTAGACCTTTAAGTAGGACTTGGAAAATTAATTGCACTAGAGAGCTATGTGTGATTCTTTGAAATCACATCACTTCTCTGTAGTCTGATAGGGAGGTGTAGCTCTTGTTAGGCACAGATTAAGGACTTTATAATTCTTCCTTAGTTTATGCTGTAAGACGTGGAAAAAATACTTCTGGAATACTTACCTGCAGTCACAGTCCATTTTAAAAGGGAAATAGGTATGCAAATGCTTAGGTCATTTGGACTTGAAATTTCAAGAGTGCTTTTATCACTGTAAAATGTTTCAAGATAGTCCTTTTTATCTTGGAGGAGAGACAGTTCCTTAGTGGAATTGGGAATGATGTTGGTAATATTCCAGAGAATTTAGGATAGCTTAAGTGTACTTTTGAAGTGTAAGGATACTTTCTCAGACAGTACCAGACTTCAGGAATAGTTTTAATAGGAAAATCTGAGATTTCAAACAGAGGCTTCTAGGAAAAAGCGTGTGGAAAGTTAGTGACTTGCCATAGATCCTAGGTTTCCGTGGGGTTAGCAACTCCTTTGGATGTCCTCTGTATGAATTAAACCTCTCACTTACTGAAAGATTTCTGTGAGCCAGGAAAAGAATCCCTTTTTATGGAAAAATATGTTTAAAACTCTGACTCGTCATGTTTGGCACATCCCCCTTTTCTGTACAAAAATATTTTGTTACAAATCTTACAAGTACAACTAGTTTGAAATTCATGGCTCCAATCTGGTAAGAACAGATGCTGAAGGAAACCAAGTGCACACCCTTGGTTAGCTGTGTCGTATTTTTTCTCCTCTCTGCTTTCAGGCAACAGGAAAGGATAAATTCCCAGCGGGAAGAAATAGAAAGACAACGAAAAATGTTGGCGAAGCGGAAGCCACCCGCGATGGGCCAGACCCCTCCAGCAAGCACTGAGCAGAAGCAGCGCAAGAACAAGACCAACGGAGCAGAAAATGAAACGTAGGTTCTGTGGCCTTCTTGGTGCGTGGCAAAGCCACATGCTTTGATTAGAGCACAAAATACCTCCTGAGAAATGGAACCTTGCCCTTGCCTCCAGGCTTCACTCCATGCACAAATGAATGTTGTGGAATTAGCCTGGCATTCAGCAACATCTGGCTCCTGTTCTAAATAGTTTTCATTGAAGTAAAGCAAGGATCATTGCTGAGTCCAGACTTTGTATGAGCTTAACTTTATTTTTTTATGAGCCCAGTAATTTTTTCAGTATTCCTGTTGTGGTCAGGTTTGAAAAGTGGGCTCTGACTTAAGTGTTGTAGGTTCAGAACTGATATCGGTATCAGGGTATACGTGGTGAAATTTTTTTAAGAAAACAAAATTGTACACTTTTAGAAGTCTTGATTTCTGTGTATTTACTGTGGAGAATTCTGAGTTAAGAATTTTGAAACAATTAATTTGCAATGCTGAAGGAGTAAGATGCCCTCTATAGAGACAGTGCATTGAGCACTGGCATGTTCTCCAAAGAAGTTCTTCACACATATACGACTCAGGGAAATGGTGGAAGTCTACTCTTCTCATGGATTTTTTTTTTTTTTTTATCCCTGTCTCTTTTTAAGTTACTGATGCCCTAAGAGACTTGATATTCTTCTAGAGTAAAGCTGTGGCTTGAAAGAAATTTATAACATTATTTTTTCAGAAGTTTTTGTGAGTTGGAAATACATTTAATCAGAGGCTTAGCCCTACCTTCTCCTAGTTCCCTTTATAGACTTCATTTTGTTGCTGTAGACTAATACCATAACCCTCTGACACTTTTCATTATTAAATCTCCTGGGTTTGACTTGACCTCAGAGTTCCAGAAGCCCTTTGAATTCTTGGTCTTAATCTTTAAAAGGACATGTGAAGCAAAAGCTCCCACTGCCTTCGCAGTCTCAGCAGAGATGGCACAAGGCTGTATGAATCCTGATATTCAGGGTGCCCTCAGCTCCAGGGCTGTGCCCCCAAAATGGGGTACAGGTACCTGCAGATCAGGTGGATTGTGTTGGAGAGCACTGTGTGCTTCCTGCAAATAACTAAGTTATTTGGAGACATTTGGTTGGAGTTGGTTGGAGACATTTTCCCCTCTTGGTTGGTTGGAGACATTTTCCTCTCTTTCTAGCCAAGGGACCCTGAAAAGAACAAAATAAAACTTTAAAGTAATTTCTTTATTGCCAGGTTTGAGCTGGGAGAAGCAAATGGAATGTCTGCACATGGATATTTTGAAACATTGCTATTCACTGTGGCAGCCTTTCACTTCCAAATGGCAGGATGAGCTTTCCCCATTTTTGTGGGGTTCTTTTTCTCCAGCAGTCTGGTGCAGCTGTAGCATGGCTTATTCTGGACACATGGCAGCACAGGTCCTGATATGCTGTGGGAATCCTGGTCATGTCTGTGATGCTTCTGCCTTGGCATAATCCAGCCTTACCAATCTCTGCTAGGAAGCCTCTTGGGCTCCCAAGACTTTTTCTGTGTTTCTTGCTGGTTTATCATTCTTCACTGATACATTTTAGGGTGATAATCTTTGTGGTTTAGAAAAGCTTCTTGTTGTGTGCTTGATAAAAACTGCTTGCCAGGGTATGGATATGGTTCATGTGGAGCATTGTAGCTTATGTCAAAACACTGGGGTTTTTGCAAGTCAGCTGTAGCAACTGGACTGACTATCTACTTGCTTAATCATTAGTTTTTCAGTAAGTGCATTTGTTGGACCATTCCGTGTATCAGGAACAAAATTTTATGGCCTCTGGAGGGAGGCTTTTTGTTGTGGAACTCTTACCGAGGCTGACTTCTAGGTAATTTAAATGTAAATGTTTTTGGAAGTTGAATGAGAAGCAGACAGCCAAGTTGCTTTTTGATTTTTGGATCCTCTTTGGTTTATGGTTGTTGCTGTGTTTTAAAAAGGAGAAGAAGGTCCCGTGATGCAGATTTGAACACAAGCTCTCCCAAAATGAGTTTTCTAGCCTGTGAATGAGAAAAGAGCTTTCATTTGGGAAGATTAATCTGCTGGGGCTGGTTGAGATTCATTAGGGCAGCTTGGGCAGCCTTCAGCTGTGCTAGAGGTAGGTAGGGTGTTTCCAGCATGTTTCTGTGAAACAGAGCGGTGTTTGTCTCAGAGCCCCCTTGATTTTTGTGATGGTTGCTGTGACAGACAGCTATTTTGGGCAGTGTTAGCCTGGTGGTGCTCGTTACATCTCTGCCATAATGAGTAGACTGATGGTGTTTGTTATTTGTGCACGAACATACGTGCAAACCTTGTTGCTGGTTTATTCAATTTTCTCTTTATTCCTTACATAGCAACAGCAACTGAAGAACCACAGAATCACAAAGACCTAAACTCTTGGGACAGTCTTTTAGATTATCTGAATCTAATTAAAATTCAGGCTGTGTGTGTGAATTAGAATCACAGAATCACAGAATATTCTGAGTTGGAGGGGACTCCCAAGGATCCTCAAGTCCATCTCAGGGCCCTCAGCAGTTTTATATGAAATGAGACGTGACCATTTTTGGTGCTGGCTTTGTTTTTTTATGTATCTTTAATTTGTAATAAGCAGTTCCTTCCGCTCAAGATTCTTTCATAGGGAACTTGGCTTATGAGTTTTCCATTAAATTTATCAGGTAACAATTGCTTTAGGCCTTATTTCAAGTACCTGGACTCTCTGCATTATCAACAGAGGGAAGCTGGGACATTACAAGATGAGCACTTGATGAGCTGAATGCTCTCTCTTTTCAATTTCCTGAGAAAGGTCTCCCTGCACAGACGTGGGACTCAGTCCCCCCCTTGAAAGAAGTTGAGGTGTTGAAGCTCTGGAGGCCTCCTGCACTAACCTTGTGTGAAGTACTTGTAGAGCTTAACTGCTGTTGCAGAAATCCTCCTGGGATATGCTTTGAACTCAATTTAGGTTTAAAAGAAGATATTTGTATGCTGTCACATGCAGGTCTTGTTTACAGAGTGAACAGATGCAATTGATAAGGGTGTCACAGCTTTATGTTCATATGTGATGCTCTTACCAAATTCCTTGTTGGTAGTAATAAGGTGGTTAATATAGTGATTCATTTTCCTAATCCTAAAGATCTCAGCGTGTCGCTGCATTTCAGTAGTGATGGGCTCTGTCACTGGTTTAGTATAAGGCTGTGCTTTGTTCTACGTGGCACGCTTGGCATGGAAAAGACCTCAAAAACATTGTGAAACTTCTTTTGACCAACCACCTAGAGCAGAAGCTTTGCACATTATTTACTATCAATAAAATAGGGATTATTCCCCTTATCCCATTGCTTCCCCCAACTACATGTGAGGTCAAAAATGCGATAAAGTAAATTTCCCAAGGAAGCCACTTGGCAGAACCTGAAACAGGAAAAAGTTCTGAATCCCAGGTCATTGCTCTTTGCAGTGGTTGTCCGGCCAGGTGTGCTTCTAGTCTCAGAGTGAATAGCTGGGTTGAATTATCCAGCTTTTATTACAAGGAAAAATTTGAAAATTAGTCAGTAAAGCAAACTTTACATGGAAAAATAAGATGTGGAATATTTGGGCTTCTCTTTTCTATATTTAGATGATGGTTTAGCTGTCTTCGTTAAAAGTCAGTAGCCTATGTAGGTGTTATTAGGGAGTTGAATTTAAAATTAATGGATATTGTTGAGGTTTAAGGTTTTGTTCTCCTTTAGACTGATTATTAAAAAATACAGGTTGCAGAGTTTATCTAAAAAATTTCATGCTGGCTGTTATCTACTCTGTGGAGTTGCTCCTTCCACCGGCAATGTGCATTCTGCAGATTGGTCACTTTCTCATGTTTGGAAACCTAATGTGTTGAGTCTTCCTTTTTTATGCAGGTTAACATTAGCAGAATACCATGAACAGGAGGAAATCTTCAAACTCCGACTAGGTCATCTTAAAAAGGTAAGAACTAGTTGCAGCCAAGGCTTTTTGTGCAGTATGCTGTGAACAAGAGCATTTCTCTGTAGAGATCACTGCTCGTTTGATAATCCAGAGGGTTTTGCGCTTGAAAGGGATAGCCAGGATTTCATAATAATTTTTTGGGGGGCGGTCGTGTTCACAGAAGATGTTTTTTTGCTTCAATAAATAGCTTTCTCTGTCCTTACAGTTAGGATTTCATGCATAGTTCTACTTTTTTGATATATCTTCTGTCACTGTGACCTGCCTGGTGGTGGACTCTGAATGTGTATAACATGGGGGAGCAGTAAGGAATGGACCAAGGGAAGAAAATTATAAGAACACAACAAAAAAATGCAACAGTCATTGACTTTTCCAGTTCTTTGCAATATTGAGTAACCAACGTTTTCAGTCCAATAAAATCTCTTGGGCTGTTGCAAACCAGTCCTGTTCAGGCAGCTGCAATGCACGTTTGTTCTCAAATACCTTGGCCTCAGCAGGAACTGTACCTGCAAGTGAGGTTATATTTAGATAAGCTGTTGGTTACCTTGAAAGTGATTGCAGTGACCTATAAATAAGTTTTCTGGGACACTTCAACAGATGAAATACTGGGGAAAAAAGTAGATGTCTTCTGCCATTTCCTGGTTAGGTGTGATCTCTGCTAAGGCCAGGGAGTTTTCTTTTGGAAATGAATCAAAGAAGCAGCAAATGTCTTGCTGGAGTGCCCCTTCCTTTCTCAGGTGGTGCTCAAGCTCTGCATTTAGTTTTTTCCCTGTAACCTTGACACACAAGCTGAATGCAAGGCCTCATTAATGCGTCTGTACTCCTTGTTATTTTCTGTGGAAGGGAAAGTTACTGCACACCCAGAATCTGCTGGCAGTCTGCCCATTATGCTTTATTGACCTGTGAACAAAGAGAAGTGATACGGGCAGGAGAATGCTGCAGGCATGCTGGCTCTACAGCTCCCATATTGCTCCAGGGGATTAACAGCAGGTCCATCTATCCTGGCATGTAACATTGCCACCTTGGAATGGAGGAATCCATCTGGAAATGGACCTTAATGGAAAATGAAGTAATGGGTTGGGATCGTGGCATTGTCTGAAGCTGTGCTTATCCTTCTCCACTTTTGGAAATTGGCTCATTCTTTATGTCTAAAAATAGAACCAGTTGGAAAGGGAAGGAGCAGAGTCACAAGACAGATGGGTAACAGTGTCCCCTGAGTCACATACACAAATTATACTGCTCAGGGAGCACGTTTGAATTGAGGTTTGCAGCCCTGGCCACAGTGATGTGAATTCTTACGTCATTTTTGAGGACACCAGAACTTCCAGCTAGATCAACACTATGTCAGAACTTCCATGCGGCATTGAGGAACACTCTGACCTGTTTGAGCAGTTACCACTGGTAGAATATAATGTCATTCTCTCGCACTTCCCATCCTGTCCAGATGCTACCCCATCCCATGTGGCATCGTGGCATCCCTGCTCTTACTGCTGAGGACTGTCTTCTTTCTCTTGTCTTACCAGAACTAAAATTCCTTCAAAAACAGCTGCATAGCACTTATTCAGGGAAGGAACAAGACCACAGCAACAAGGCTTCTTAACTACAGAAAATATTATAAACAGGGAGGTGTAAAGATACGTCTCCTCCTGTCTGTGTAGGTGTGAACAGAACTGCCCAGTCAGTTTTCATTCCTTTTACTTGCCACATGACTGCAAATTGACTCTGACCATCTCTCTGATCTCCCAGACAAGTTTTATGCCAATAACCTCTTCAGAAGTGGAATTGCATTTGTGTTTCCATAAATCAGGTGAAAACACTACCTGCAGTACCTTACAGAGTGTTGTGTTTTCCTTTTGGTTTTTCCTTGTGCAGGAAGAAGCAGAGATCCAGGCAGAGCTGGAACGGCTAGAGAGGGTTAGAAATCTGCACATCAGGGAATTGAAAAGGATACACAATGAAGATAATTCACAGTAAGCACGTGGGATTCAGGGATAAAAACTCAAAGTAATTTTTTATTTGTTCTCTTTGTAATGAGAAACAATCCTTTCATAATGGGAAACACTTAATCCTTTTTAAATTGATGTTATAACTTAATAGTCACTTGATTGTGGGGTGGTACAGGTGTAGCTTGAAGTTCACGTGAGATAAAGGCTTCCTAGTGCATCAAGGTACCATTAAATAGTCTTTCATTGGTGCAGAGTGATCAAATTCATCAGTCATTAACACAATTATATTTCTCTGTCTGCAAGTGAAAACGTGGTTTCTTGGCTGTGCGGTAGCTGTAATTTACTGTGCAGAGGATATCGTTATTTCTGTCTTCCTAAACTGTGTCTTTCTCACCAGATTTAAAGACCATCCAACGCTAAATGATAGATATTTGTTGCTACATCTTCTGGGTAGAGGTGGCTTCAGTGAAGTATATAAGGTAACTTGGAAGTGGCAATCTGGTATAATCTGGATCTGCAGGAAGCAGAGTTTTTACACTTCTTTTCTCAATGCTGTGTGAGTTACGGAGGGAAGAAGGGAGTACAAAGCTCATGGTGCATCTGGCTTGCATTAGACATCAGAGTTGAGATTTTCAGGTACTGGCCTTGTCCTCAGGGGTCAAATTTCGTTCAAAGAATGTGTCAAAAAATGTTGCACCAAGTCTTCAATTTTTGTTAGGACAGAGAATCAAACCACTTGTTTCTTCAAATGCTACACACAAATACCTGCAGTGGCTAAGCCTTACTGAGATGGTACAGCAAGTCAGAACAGCTCTGTAAATAAGTGAAAATAGCTCCAATAATAAGAGCAAAGCCTGTACTTCCTGGGGGTATAAGGCTTTGTTTCTTGTGCCTTCATTTTACCCTCTGAAATAGCAGACTGGGGACTGTGTGTGTCTGTGTGTGTGTGTGTGTAGTTTTGGGACTTCCTTAGAGCTGCGGATTCCTGGTGTGTCAGCACTCTTTAACAGCCAAGACCTGGGATGCTTTGGTGCTTGCTATTTGACTGTTACACTTAGAGCTATTCCAGTTCTCAGTATTCCCCATTTGTACTCAGAAGTTTGGAATTCATCTTGAATTTGGCTAGAATGGAAATAATTGTGCCAATGCAAATAATGGAAACTTCATGGTGCTTTATTATTTTGATGCAGCACAACAATAGGAACCTAAACTAAGGGGACTAGACTGCTCAGATGGGGGGAAAAAGAGTGTGAGCTGTGTGTAAGTACTTTGAGCTGCTTTGGTGACTAAGCAGAAAGTTTTCGCTCCACAGATGAAAGCAAGAGGGTATTAATGTTTCCTACCTGCCTGCTCTTAAGAGTTGTAACTGTTACTAAAAGTAACAAGAAGTGCTTAGCCCTTCTTCTCCAGGGTTTTGGCCAATCTTTTAAGCATTAGGAATTAAATAGACAACTTTTGAGATGAACACACATCATGCCTGTTTGCTTACCACAGCATTTTGTCCTGTCCTGGAAATCATTATATTATTGTTGCTGCTCTCGGGCAAGGTAGAATATATATGCATTGCTGTGTGAGTTCATTTTCAGAGGTCTGTTCTTTAAGGACTGTTTAAATAATAAAAAGGTAGAGGGAAGGATAAAGCACAAGATCACACAGCTCTGCTGAATTCTTGAATTCTCCAGCTTTTATATGTGATGAAACACTATGCTTCAAGTTGGAGAGATGAGCTACCAGTGTGAAACAAAGCATTGAAAAATCTTCTGTATTTTGCTGGTTGTTTTTTATTAACCCAAATGTAGAAAATGAATTTTGGACTTGGGGGAATAATAGCAGAGTCTTTCCCAGTATAAAAACTGTCTATATTTTGGTAATTTGGTCTTCCTGGTCCCTTTGTAATTGTGGTAGTAAAATGCCAAAATCGATACAGCATGAGTTAGATTCCGTGGAGGTGGTCAGATCAAAGCACAGAATATTCAATTGTTTTCAGAGTTGCTTGAATTGATTAGTCCAATTTATTACATCAAAATGGGGGTTTGCTTTTCCCTCGCTATGTTTTAATGCTGATTTCATGGGTGGGGTTATTGGTTTGTCAGAGCTTGTCTGCTTTTGCAGTATTAACTTGAGCCTGTGATTCTTACTGATTTTCAGCTCTTCTCTCTGCAGGCATTTGATTTAACAGAACAGAGATACGTAGCTGTGAAAATACACCAGTTAAATAAAAACTGGAGGGATGAGAAGAAAGAAAACTATCACAAGTAAGTGAGTTTGTAAAGCAGCCAGCCATGTTTCCCAATTCCTCCTGCATTTGGTTATCCAGTGCCTGTGAACAGGCTGCCAGCTTTTTCCTGTGTTTGCCACATTTCAAAAGCCACTTTCTGTCCCAGTAGCTACTTGCAAAAGTTCTGGTCAGATTAGAAATGTTTTAAATGTGTGCATACAGACACCGAGTTTTGTATAAGCCCTGTGCCTCCGCATTTTAAAGCATCAGTGCTCTGTGAGGAAAGTGCTGAAGTGGCTTCTCTCTGAAATGTTCAAGCAGTTCCCTGGGAAATGGTTTTTCCTGCCCACCTTTCAGGTACACACCTGTGTTGTGCTCCCTGGAAGCCTCTCCCTTCCCTTTGTTTCCTAGAACAAGTGATCCTAATTGTGGCTTTCCACTACCTGAAGGGAGCCTGCATGAAAGATGAAAAGAGACTATTTGCAAGGGCCTGGAGTGACAGGACAAGGGAGTAATGGCTTCAGCCTGACAGAGAGCAGGGTTAAATTAAATATTAGGAAGAAATTCTTTACTGGAAGCCTTTTGCTGTTGGTAACTCTTGCTCCCTAATACCATGGCTTAGATAACTCTGCAGAGTGACAGCCAAGCCTTCTCCACAGGACTTCCAAGATAAAGCTGTGTTCTTAATTTCCCAACAAGTCACTGGGACAAACTAAGGTGGATTTGAAGCCTGGAAATTAGGCTGTTAAGCATCGTGGAATTCTTCTAGAACTTGCTGGTTTTTGTATTCAGGTGTCTTGGATCTCTTAAGGATTTATGAGGCTATTCTATTTTGGCAAGCAGTACCATTAATCAAGCTGAGTTATTTTGTAGCATTGCCAGAGTTGGAGCTGCGCTCAGGTTCTGTGGTTCCCAAGAGCTGTTCTGTGCAGTTCCTCCTTCACTTGATTTTTCTGAAGCTGTCTGAGGAATGTGCATAGGTTTGATTGAAGCTGGATGCTGTGTGGTATGTCTGGATTCACTATCTGGAGAAATTAGAATTAAGTCACGTGTATGACTAATGCTCAGACTTTGCTGTTTTCAGACATGCGTGTAGGGAGTACAGAATTCACAAAGAACTGGATCACCCTCGAATAGTTAAACTATACGACTACTTCTCACTGGATACTGACTCGTAAGTTGTGTTGCTCTGTCCTTTCCCATGGTTTGACCTATTCACTAAAGGCAAAGTATTTAAAACTTCCCAGGAAAGTCCAGAAGGTGTCCACACCAATGTTAGACTTTACTGCAGAGATAACTGAGGTGTACTTCCAGCATACACTGGTTTTCTAGAGACTCCAGCTCATAAACCAATGTGGTGTATTCTGTCAGATGTGGTGCTTTACTGGTAAATCCTGCTCTTGGCTTTCAGCCTCTGGGTCTTTAGTGGGGGATCTCTGACCTTTGTACTGTTGAGCATTGAGGCCTGTGCTCCTGGTAGCTTACTTTAAGAAAGGGATTAATAGGCTGAAGGACTCTTAATTTAATATATTGGCCAAATAGGTGAGTTACAGACAAGCAGTAACAAAGTGTTCTGGTTTCTATCAGGTGCCTTAATTGCAACAACTCCTGTTTTTCTTTCAGGTTTTGTACAGTGTTAGAATACTGTGAGGGGAATGATCTGGACTTCTACCTGAAGCAGCACAAGCTCATGTCAGAGAAAGAGGCACGATCCATTATCATGCAAATTGTGAATGCTTTAAAATACTTAAATGAAATCAAACCTCCCATCATACACTATGACCTTAAACCAGGTATGCTGTGCTGACATGCTTAAGGATGCCAAGGAAATGTAATGGGTAATACAATGAAGTTTCCTTTGTTCAGACAGCAAAAAGAAGACAGGGCTGTCTGGGAAAGCTAACTTGCAACAAGAAAAAAACATAAAATGCACAGAACATTTGGAAAATGTGTAAAGGGTGGTGTCTGCCAGAATTGCAACATAAAACAAGGAGGTGTAACATTTTCAAGAATGAGACCTTGAACCACCAAGTGGCCGTGTTTGTTTTCTTAACGTCCTGCTTGTATTCTGCTGCTGAGAGCTTCTGTTAGTGCTTCTCAAAGGCTCCCACAATTACTGGTGTGCTTCATGTTCCTATTCTTCTGGCTTATTCTTTCTGTAATCATCTGGCTGAAAATATGATGGCAGAAGCTAATTTTGAAATGTTCGTTTTTTCGTATTGTGTGTCAGCTCCCAAAGCTGAGGACGCACAGTTAGACTGCTCAGGTTTGCCTTTGAGTTAATTCAGTTACATCTGCCATGGAGAAAATCCTCCCCAAATGGTGTTCTATATTTTCCTTCTACCACTGAGGCGGAGCCACAAGGGGGAAAATGGAAATGCTCTGTTTTGGGATGATTCATATTGGCTACATAGCTTTTTTCTAGTCCAGTAAATTCATCCATCTCTTTAGGCAGTTATCCCTGGCTTGTCTCCTTGTACTGGTGGCACCTCATCAGCATTGTGTAACTGGTTTGTGATGTGGTTTGTTGCATCAGCATGAGGAATGTGTACAGGAGATGGTGCTGTTGCACTGGTTGCAGTGACCCCGTTTCCTCCCTGGCTGTTCCCAAGTTGACTGAGCTCTGCGTGCAGCTGCCTAGAGCTGTGATTCATCCACTGCCCTCACACACAGTTCTGCTACTTTATTGTAGGCTTGGAGAAAAACAGTGATGATCTGACTTCTTGATGGGTTTATGAAAGACTCTTGCCTAAGCAGTAATTGTCCTTTCTGAGCTTAGAAAGTCACTGGGGAGCACTGTCAGGAAGGAGAGAGTTCTGGCATGTTGAGAAGACAGGGCAAGTCAGAACTTCTGGGCAGAATGAGTCACAATTGTGTATGTGTACTTCACTCCTTAATCCTCCTTTTTGACCCGCCCTTCCAACGGGACCTTTGGGAGGGGTCAAAACAGCCTGGGCTTGAAGCTCATTTGGCTAACAGGGCTCAGGATCTGGAGGCTCCAAGCAATATGAGGTCACTAGGTCATTCAAGACGGGCAGGTCAGCTCTAGCACTTGGTAGTCCCCGAGGGTTTTGAGAGTTGAAACATCTGGTGCAGCTCACTGTGGGTCCCTTGTCCTTGTGCGGTGCAGGGCTCGTTGCAATTTTATTCTTGCTAAATGTGTATCCTAAGGCCTGTTTCCTTCCTCTGTCTAGGTAACATTCTTCTAGTCAATGGTACTGCATGTGGAGAGATAAAAATCACAGATTTTGGACTTTCCAAAATCATGGATGATGACAGCTACAACTCAGTTGATGGCATGGAGCTGACATCGCAGGGGGCTGGTACTTACTGGTAAGCGATGCTTGGGGGCACTTGTAAGTTTAGATCAAGAACAGTTTGTAAACGGCTTTGGAAGTGTGTCAGCTCTGTGTGTGCTGCCATTGGCTGTGATAGCTTGACACACTGGAGGTTTGAGACCCTGGAAACTGCTCTTGTTGTCACACAGCTCCTTTTGAGTCTGGCAGCTTTTCAGTGTTCAATAGGTCAGTGTTTGAAAACCAGCTCATATTCAAAAGGCTGGTGAAAAGCTGCACATGCTGCTGAGATAGCGAGCTCTGGAGTGGGGCCTGGCTGCTCTTTCGCTTTTTGTCCAGAGTGGCTCCGTCTTGCATCTTAAGCAAGAACGAGGGAAATACTGTACCTGTTTGGAAATTCAGGTGCATCAGGGAGATGAAAAGAGTATTCCTCTGAAATGAGGAGGTGACGATCCATAGTTAGCTCTTGAAAAATATTTAAATCTCCTGGTGTTGTCTATAGTCAGAGCTTCACCTGAATGTCATGTTTTCAGCAATTTTTATCTTCTGTGCCAAGTGTCACTGCATCACCCTTGGCTGAGAGCAGACCCTTGGTGAGTGCCACTGAGTGTAACTCTTAGATGTCAGCTAAGCTGCAAACTGTCACCATGGGCAACAGAAAATTTGTTGAGCCATTCTGTGTTGTACAGTTTGTTTTGTTCCTAAAACTGAAACTAGCTGTACCCTGAGTGAAGCTGAGTGTCTTTAACTGGGGCATGGCTTCTGGGGTTCTATTCCTAAAAATATGTATTTTGGCTGTGTGCTTTCATTGTGGAATTGTTGGCCAAGCCCTTTCAACAGCAAATACCAGTTCTGAAGATAAAAGAGAATGGGCTTGTTTTACGTGCTCTGGTGAAAAGAAACTGACTGACTAGCTCAGAACACGAGTGTCTGGAGAGTCCTTGGGATCACTGTTCCCAGAAGGCGTAGGCATTGGTGATCTTGGCCCAAAGATGCACAGGAATGAAATGGGACCCTTGAGTCCCAAGCCAGTATCTGATCATAGAATTTTCTGTTCTAAAGGAAATTAAGGAAAATACTTGAAGCTGCTGCTCATAACTTCTTAACGCTTCCTTCTAATCAGGTATTTGCCACCAGAATGTTTTGTGGTTGGGAAAGAACCTCCAAAGATTTCAAATAAAGTTGATGTCTGGTCAGTGGGAGTCATCTTCTATCAGTGTCTATATGGCAGAAAGGTAAGAAGGTATTTAATTCCTTTTCTTAGTGGTGTTTCCCAAACCTTTTGGGAGGCAACCTCGGCTTCTGCTTCCTTCTCCACAGACTTAGAATGTGCTCCCTTGTCTCCTTGCCATCAGTTCCAGGGCAGAGTCCATGCTAATGGCAGTGGGGAACATAGACTAGGCTGTGTTGTGCTCTACATTCAGCATTTCCTTCAGAGAAGACATTCTGCAGAACATCTCTTTCTACTGGGCATATTCCCACTGAGGCAGTTTTGGGCAGGACAGGTGTGTCATTTCGTGATCTGAGTTTTTTGGTTTGGCCTTGTCTGTGACACTTTCAATGCCCTGAGTCTTTGTTGGTCTTGATGGCTGCAAGTGCTTAGGAGGGGAAAAAAAAAGTAGGTACAAAGACACACTTCAGAAGTTTTCAGGATGGCTTTTGGAAGGGAAGGGCGTGGATCAGGAAAAGGTGATTTGTCATGAGAAAAGGTAGTTTGCTTTATGACAACAGGAGAGATAGGATGGAGAAGGGAAAGGATTCCATGGGCTCTTGTTTTCAGGAGTCCCTGGTAAGTGAGTGTTGCGAAAGCCGGGGCTGACACACGTGTGCTGCTCAGTGCTGTCAGTCAGACATGTGGAACCAGCCCAGCAGAGACGATTGGGTGAATCTCTGCCAGCTCAGATGGATGACATATGCTGTAACAGACCCACAAGGTCTGGAAGCAGGTGGAGATCCCTATTGGCCAAGCCAGACATGTTCCAGCTTGATCCCTTTTGTTCAGTTAAGCGTAGGAGCAATGCATCCTTGTCCTCTGGTATCTGCAGCACCTCCCCAGCAGTTGTGGGCTGCTTGCCTGGAAAAATGCTGATGTCAGATGATGATAAGCAGTAGAGCTACAGGGTTTTTATGCCTGTCACCAACCTTTAACAACTCTTTTCTTTCTTTTGGTAGCCCTTCGGTCACAACCAGTCCCAACAGGATATTTTGCAGGAGAACACAATCCTGAAAGCTACTGAGGTGCAGTTCCCTCCAAAGCCAGTAGTCACACCAGAAGCAAAGGTAAATCTGCTTGAGGGTCAGGCAGCACAGACAGTTCCAGCCTCCTGATTTCAATAAAACCAGCAGGAGTCCTGTGTTTAATGCTCACCTGTCACACAGTCATCAGTGGCTTTGCATGTCCCATCCTTGGAGGTGTTCAAGGCCAGGCTGGATGGAACTCTGAGCAGCCTGGTCTAGTGAAAGGTGTCCCTGCTCATGGCAGGGAGGTTGGAATGACATGAGCTTTAAGGTCCTTCCAACCCAAACCATTCTGTGATTCCATGATTGCTGCAGCTGTCAGGCTGAGCATTGAACACTGGGTGCCTCTGCCTATGCTTCTCCTGGTACAAGATGAGCTTTAGTGCAAGAGCTGGGCTGTGTCTGGGGAAGGAATTTTGGCACTGGGGTTGTCCTGTTGGCCCCACTCCTGAAGAGTCAAAAGCTTCCTGTTTCTGTCATAAAAAACTAATTCTTGCTTTGGATTTGGGGTGCTGCAGGCATTCATCAGGCGGTGTCTGGCCTATCGGAAGGAGGACCGGATAGATGTCCAGCAGCTGGCCTGTGACCCCTACTTGCTGCCCCACATCCGCAAATCTGTATCCACAAGCAGCCCAGCTGGAGCTGCAATTGCATCAACCTCTGGATCATCCAATAACAGCTCTTCAAACTGAGACAGAGTAGTAGGCCAAAAACTGCTTGAGAAACCGGCAAAAAGACTTTCAGAAACACCTTTGGAACAGAGGAATCCACAAGGATCTCAAGAAACCTGTACCAGGTGCTTTTTTCTCTTGCTTTTTTCCATCCATAGAGCATGACAACATCCAACTCTCATCAAGAAAGCCTTTGGCATCTAGGCCAAGCCATGTGGATAGGAGGTGGCTTCAGGTTTATCCAGTCAGTGACCACAAAAGGGTGGCTGCTCTGAGCAAGGAGGGGAAACTCAAGAAAAAATACAAAAAGACATGGTTCCATGTACTGTGAACTTCTGAACATGCAGCCTTGGGAAATCCAGGATGCCGTGTGTGCTTCATATGAAGAATGTGGACTTTGGAAAAAAGACTGGGCTAGTCCAGTGTTGATATTTAAACATTGTTCTTTTTCTTTTAATAAAGTTTAGGTAACATCTCCTGAAAAGCTCGAAGCACCAAGGTTCAGCTGGGGATGGTATATGACTCTTTGCCCTTTGGAGGGGAAAAAAGTTGATCCTGCCTGTTCATGGCACTAGAGTTAGTGTTTTACCCCTAATGAATTTCAATTTTTTAAAAATAACAATTTTTTGGAAGAAAACAGTTTTCTGGTCCCAGTGAAACCCATATTAGCAGGTTTGTGGCAGTGTCCATTCTGCAGCTGGTGCAGCTTTCTGCTCCTTTGGGGTGGCCTCTTAGGAATGATTCACCTTCTCAGGAGGGTGGTGAAGCCCTGCCACAAGGTCTCAGCTGCTGCTTCATCGCTCTCACAACGGTTGCACCTTTTTAATGTGCTGAAGTGCTGTTGATTTTGCAGACCCAGCCCATCAGGCTGATACCAAGCTCTCCACACTTGTGAACCTGATCTTGGCTGGCAGGCAGAGAGCACCTGGGGATTGGAGCACGGCTCAGGTGTCACAGGTGTAATCTGTGCCCACACAGCTCTTCACTGATCTGGTTCATGTTAGAGCTTTCCGAAGCTGAAGCCTTTTCTGCTCCTCTCCATTGGGTGACTTGGCAGCAGAGCTTCCTCTCTCCCTTAATGCTTTTCAAACTTGCTGCCTCATGAAACTTGCTGCCATCACTGCATCCAATTTCAGATGGCAGGGAATGAGATAATAATTAGGGTGTTTGCTCCTTTCAAGAACATTGTCTCCCTCCTGTAATCTGCCTGGAGGGGTCTTGTACCTTCAGCTGGATCTGCGTGCTGTGAAATGGGAGCCTCCCACTCTGCTTCCTTTTCCCTTCCACACTGAAGGAAAACTGAAAACACAAAAAGTGCAGCAGTTGAACGTGTGGCAGCTAGGTTGGAGTGCTCCTAACATGTGGCAGGAGTTCTTAGCCAGAAATATTTAAAGATGCAGTGTTGAGGAGCAGGGTTTGTAGCAGGGTACAAGCGCTGTACTACTGCAATTCAGGATGGTCGTTAAAAACCAAACCACCCCGTGCGCACTTCCCAACCCAGTCCCCGGACCACTGGGGGGATCCTGTGTGGGACAGCTCCAGGATTGTACTTCAGCTGTGGCAGCCTGTGGGCTGTTTGGGTGGCTCTGTTATGCCAGTGGCATCTCCTGGCAAGTGCTGTTCTCCATCATGCGCTCAGAACTGCCACTTGTCTGCCTTACTGTAAGCCATCATCAGCAAATACTGTGCTTAAACCTGATCAGGAACTTGTTAACTGAGAAAATGGAACAGTCTGTTGAAATTAAGCAACAGGCCAGGGAAGTAGAGAACAAAAGAGAACCCTTTTTTTTTTTTTTTTTTTTTTTTTTTTTTTTTTTTTTTTTTTTTTTTTTTTTTTTACTATTTTTGTAGTGACTCTTGGGCTTTTAATTGGATTTACTCCCTTGCAGCTGCATTTAAGGTGGTGTCTAAACTGCTGTAGTGTTTTAGACAAAGAACAGAAATACTGCATCTTTAAATCCTCAGCCGTCCTCTCTTTGCCCTTTCCATGCCTGCTGCTCTAAGCCAGTTAGTTGTCCAGCAAGCAGCTTTAACATGTTTATTCAGCCTCTGTCAGGAGAAATCAGGGTTGGTGCTTCATCCCAGTTACCAAAACTGGTGATATGGTATCTGTCCACATCAGGGAGAATTCTAAAAGGGTTTTTTCTATCCTGGTCCCATTGTTTCTTGGCCATCCAGTGTGTGCATCTCTGTGGGTGTGATTAGTTTTGTGTCAGAAGCGTTTACTCCTGCTGTGTGACACCCATCCAGGACCAGGGGACAGTGATGGCCTTTTGGGGCTGATAGCAGGGAAGAACCCTGGTAGAATTCTATCTGCAACACTTCCCTTGTTAAGATGGGTTTCACTTCCAATAACAGACCCTATTGCCACACTGTTCATTTACTTAAAGTGTATGAAGAATTTGTAACTTAAACCAGGCCAGACTGTTTTGGCTCTACCCAACAGATGAGACATGGATATTAAAATAAGTTTTAAGAAACTGATTTGCTTGGCTTTTACTGTTTTTCTGCTCTTGGCATTGGCGTGAGCTCCCTTGTATTGCCTGCGCAGAGATGACACAGGACAGGATTAGGAAAGATGGAGGAAGGGTGTATTCCATAGCTCAGAGCAGTGAGATCTCTGCCTCAGAGGGGGAATCGCTGAAAATTACTGAGTCACTTAATTACTGGTGTTGATCTTGCCCTGGAACATAAATTAGAAAGCTGAGGTGGGTTTGTCCTTCCTTTCCTGTAGAATAGGAGCCACCTTAAAAACACCTTTTCTGAAAGGTGGTGAAAATCTGTGGGTCACACCCCCCCATCCACTCCCCAGCCCATGGAGACCCAAGTCTCCCCTCTCAGTCACCCACAATAACCACACTGAGCAGTGATGAAACTCAGCTCCTTTAATTTCTTGGGGCTGGGCCTTATCAGCTTTACAAAAATACACAACAGAAAATGAAAAAGAACCTTGGCAGCTGAAGATGTTGAGTCTGTTTGGATCTGGAGTGGGGAGCGCTGGGGCCTTTGGCACATGCAGCTTCTCCACAGGCATGTGGGGCCACTGTGCTGGCCATTCCCAGGCATCCCCCAGGAGCCAGGGCCATACCTGCCTCCAGAGCTGCTTCCTCAGGTGAACAGTCACCAGGACCCAGGTTACTCTGCAAACCTGACCTGACCTTCATTGTGCCTGAGGTCAAAACTCAGTGAGTGCAAGTGAAACCAAACACTGAGCGAGCTTGGCTCCCTCCCTGGCGCTGCAATTGATCATTTTCAGCCCTCTGTTCTAGTTCAGATGATGTGATGCAGATTTGGGCCAGGAGAGGCAGCAATGGTGCTTCAGTAGATCAGCACCATGATCATTGTCCTGCCGTGGGTAGGCGAGTGCCCACACGTGCCGGGACGCACCTTGACACCCGCAGGACCAAGATTCACCAAGGGGCTGCCTCGCTGCATGCTCCACCTCCTACAGTTGCAGTTGGGAGTCATGCTATAAATCAGCTTCCCTCTGCTAACTGGGCCAGTCCCAGATTATTATTTATTATCATTATCCTCCACCATGTGAGCTTTGCAACCGCTGCCAGTGTGTGCCCTGGGGTCTGCTGCTGGAGGATGTTTTCTGGGTGCTACACAAGCTTGGCTCAAGCAGCCTTAACCTAAACCTTCCTACTCAGCATGGAGGAGAACAGGAGACTTTGGAGTGTGTGGGAGCATAATTAGGCACAGCCCTGACTCCCACCCAGCCTGGACCTAACCTTTGCTACCACATGCTGATGCATCTTTGCACCGAGACACTGATTTTCCATGGCTTGCACATGGCTCTGCCTGTGGTCTCTGCTTCTCCCTGGCCCCAGCGCTGCCCTCAGGGGCAGCTGGGTGCCCCCCTGGCCATCACCCTGGGTGCGGGCAAAAGGCCAAATAAACGCAGAGCAGCTCAGCCTCCCCTCTCACTACATTCACACCCAGGAGCAGGCTCTTGGCCACAAGGACACTATTGTCTGTTCTGGGAGCGGGCCTGAGACACACTCCCATTCCATGCTGTAGCTGCATGGGGGTGTGAAGGCCAGGAGAAGGAGGTGAGGAGCTGCATGCTGCCACCAGCTCCATGTGCTCTTCCCTGCTCCTCTGTGCTCCCAGCCTGCATCTCCTCCTGGGATGGGTTCCTGTAGTCTTTCTTCTCCCTCCACCTTCAGCTGCAGCTCGTGTTTCACTCACTCTGTCGCTACTCATTTCCAAACACATTCAGTGAAGGGGTGGCTGAAGTGCTTTGAGCTGATTCAGGAAAGCCTGAAAATAAAGGTTATCCACCATCTGCCCTGCCAGTGTGGGATGAGCCTCACCAGCCCCCAGGCAGCCCTGGCCAGGAGCTGCTTTCCCATCCTCAGTTGCTTGGGCTGCAGGGATGGTGCAGAGCAGTGCCATGGTCCAAATGGAGTTAAAATACGCAGGAATGAAGATAAAAATGCAGGGATGCTGTGAGCAGCAGCAGGATGAAGACAGGGAGATTCAGCCTCATGTTCAGGCCAGATCTCCCATTCTCACCTGGGCTGCCCTGTGGAACGCCAGCAGCAAAGTTATAAGGTGATTGGCTCTGCTTAGCAATCAGGGGAAGAAAAAATCCAGAGCTCTGCTCTGCCCTGCCCTGTCCTCTCCCAGCTGAAGGCGCTGGCTGCGTAGGAGCCACGAGCACGCGCTGCCCTGTCGGCAACCGCCTCGCTCCTGGCTCAGCTCTGCATCAGGATCAGGACTCCAAACCTGCTTTGTTCAGCATTGGCTCATCCCAGCTCCCGCTAATCCTGAAAATCCACACACTCACACCCAAACCCAGGAGAGTGGCTGGGATTGATGCCAAAACCCCTCCAGGCTAAAGGAACCCGTGAGGGATGAAAGTGGAAGGGGACATGCCCGTGGCTATGAGGTAAGGCAGTGGCAGAGGTGGAAATGAAGCACTCGGGGCCAACTGGACCATGCTGCTCTTGCTGGAAATGGCCAGGAAACAGGATGAGATCTCTACTCTGTGGTCCCATACCCACTTCTGGCAGGAGGAAGATGCTGTTGAGGATGTGCTGTCCTCCACTACTCTCCAGCTGTTTTCCCTCCCCACTCTGCAGCCCAGTTCCACCAATTTGCTCTTGAGTCATGCAGAGAAAGTGTTTTTCTAAAAGGCAAATTTCTTGTAAATGGCTGGAATTCTCTCTCTGCCCCTTTCCAGGAGCCCTCCAGGGGAGGCCAGGCAGGAAGGAGAGGCAAGAAGGCTCAGAAGGCAGCACTTCTTGGGCAGCCCCCAGCCTTGTCTCGCCCCCGCAGAGGAAGGCCAGGCAGGAAGGAGAGGCAAGAAGGCTCAGAAGGCAGCACTTCTTGGGCAGCCCCCAGCCTTGTCTCGCCCCCGCAGAGGAAGGCCAGGCAGGAAGGAGAGGCAAGAAGGCTCAGAGGCAGCACTTCTCCTTGGGCAGTCCTCAGCCTTGTCTCGCCCCCGCAGCGGAAGGCCAGGATCTCGGCGCTGGTCCTCACAAGGCTGGAGTGCCCTGAAATTCCTCATTGCAGCTCCAAGCGAGCACATCTGGTTTTAATAAATTATTTGCAGCTTGAGCTTGCCTGAGTTTTCAGGGCTGCAGAAGACAGCACAGCAAAGACCTCTGAGAGCTGCTATGTGGGGCGTCCACAAAGGGACCCCCTTTGCAGTGCTGGGAGACAGCAAAGTTGGGAAGGAGGTTGGAGGGAATGGGGCTGACCAAGCACATTAAGGGACCCTGGAAAAGCTCCATCTGTTTTTTGCAAGAGCCAAAGGGACGGTTGGGCTGGAGGCAGGGAAAGGGCCCTTCATTTTGGCCAGATTCCCTCTACCTGCAGCTGAATGTCGAGAGGCTGATTCTAAACATTTTAGTTCAGCTCCGGGGGGAGGAGCTCGGGAAACAAACAGGAGGTGCCTCCCAACACTCCCTGCTTGGTGGAGTCTCAGCCACCAGCACCGAGACCGCTCTCGCAGTGTTGAACCCTAATGAAAAAACCAAACCCTCAGGAGCATCAGTATGGGGCCCCGATGACAACCAACATTCCTGGGGCTGTGCAGGAGCTGAGCCCCTGCATGGTGTCTCCAGGATTGTCCCCAAAGGGAAGGGTGCAAACGCAAAGCTTGGGGATGAGTCCCTTGCTGTACCCCCATGGCGTACCCCACATCCCAGCAAGAGGATACCAATCACCCTTGCTGCCTGCAATGCAAAACCCGGAGCTTGGAGAGGGAGCTGGACTGGCTGCTCCTGCCTGTCTCCAACAGAGAGAGCAACGTGGCCATTCCCTGCTGCTGCTGCTGCTGGCTCGAGGGAGAAGGAGCCGGCAGATGCCAAGACGGCCTCTTCCCCAAGCAGTGACCTCAGTGCACAGCGCCTGCCAGGTGGGTGTTGATCTTGGCCCAACCTATTTGGGGCCAGGATGAGGCCAAGGCGGAGCTGAGCTCTTGGCAGAACCTGGCAGGTGCTGCTGGTCCCCAGCAAAGCAAAGCCCCTGATACCAGAGTCGCCCAACAGCTGCTGCCCACAGGCAGGGTTTTGCTCTCCTGGAGCTCTCAGTCCCGCAGAGAGCCATGGGCTGGAGGGAACACCCTTGGAAGAGTGCAACAGAGCAGGACATGCTGCCTCCCTGGTCATACAATAAATAGACCCTTAGAACCTGCCAGTCCTCAGAAGCGGCCAGACCCTTCCTTCAGAAAATCTGAAGGCTACAGATGCTGTCTACGGGTCCCCAAATCATTTCCTCTAATGCTTCTGGCACAAGCAAACACCAAACATGCCCCATGACAGCCCCAAACTTAGTAAGTCATGGGGTGCCTCACTGCCACTGAGCACCACAGCTCCAAATCTGAGGTTTCTCCCCCACCCCTGTGGTTGGGTCTCACTCCGCTTTGGTGACTTATTTTGCAACCTGCTGAGCATCCTGACTGACCTGTTTCCTCCCAAGTGCTCCTGACCACGTCAGACCTCCAGCCAAAGGTGGGCAAGTGGCTTGGATCTATCTCCAGAAATGTTTTTCAAACCTTCTGCGGGATGACTTTCACTCAAGCCAATGCTGTTTCACCCCATCCCACTGCAGTCCTTCCACTGCGACCACTCCCTACATGGCATATTGCTTTGGCCAAAACCCAGAATTAACTTTTCCAATTAAATGACAGATACAGATGCTTCAACTGTGGGAATCAGCTACTGACACTGAATATCCCAAGTTCTGGGTAATCCTGGGATAAGCCAATTGCTTCCAATCAATCTCCCCAGGCAAGGAGCTCTCCTGAGATTGTGGCCAGAGGTGCAGTTGGCTGTCCCCTGCACGCAGCCATGTCCCCTTGTCCTTGTCTGGCAGCAATTCATTAGGGCCAGAGGGGTCAGACAGCCTGGAAACGTCCCAAAGGAAAAACACATTTCCTCCCGATCCACTCTGTCAAGTAGCGGCTCAACTCGTACTAACCCGGAATAGGAGGAGAGTAGGTAAGGAGCTGTTGGCCTGTGTTGAAGAAATTAGTGAAGAAGTGCTAATTATCTGCTAATCACATGCAGCATAGGGGCCTCCAAGACACAGGATGAACCAGGCCAGGAAGTGGCAGTGCTCCATGGGATCCAAAGCCTTTTGACTCTGCTATGTTCCTTCTTTCGGATGGGTTCAACTTCCTTGAAAGGGATGTCAGGCTTGTCCGGGATGCATGGAGGGCCCCACTCACGGGACTTCATGTCCAGCCAGTGGTGTCTCAGTGGGTGGCATCCTCCTAGAATGGTCTCCAAGTTTTTGGAATAGGAGAGAGGATCTGGATGATTCCTTCCTCTCCTCTGGGCTGTCATGCTTGTTTCCTGTGGCAGACATGGAGGCTGGCAAGGCCTTTCAGTGCTGCTGCAATTAAAAAATAATCCCTGCTTTAGATAAACCAACAGCCCAGATGCTGATGTGCTTAATTAGCCCCCCCAGAGGGTTTGCATCCCCAAAGCCCATCCTGGCACCAGCCTGGAGGTCCTTCCTGCCTCTCTGGGATAAAACAGATTCCTTTATTTTCTGAAGAATGGTCAAACCATGGCTGGCTCACACCCGTTCCTCACCCGCTCAGGGGTTTGCGCCATCTCGGGGCCAGATCCTGCTCCCTGCTCAAGGGAGCTCTGCCATCAGCTTGGTCTCATCAGAAGCATCATCACCCTTAAATCTATATGGCAGAGTCTGTGTGTCAAGGACTGACTGACCCTCCCTGCACGGTTCAAATCCCAGGAGAGTTCGAGGAGGTGAGGCTTCCACACCCTCAGGGATGCTCCCTCAGGAATGAGCACCATGAGCGTCACCCAAATGAACCAAATGGATGTAGAAAGCCAGGAATATGCCAACTTCCAGTGTTTTCCATGTATACTGCCTTCTTTGGGTGGCTTTTGGAGCCATGGACTGCCCTTCTGCAGTGGAGGTGTGAAAATAAAAGTTTTAAAAAGCCTTTTATGTTCCACTCCTGGATGTGGGATATACCTACATCGGATATTGCAGATGTTCTTTGTCCCATGCCCTCAGCAGAGGACCGGCAGCTGGAGAGCTGCACCAGCAACCCACGGCTGGAGGGACTGGGCTTGCGGTGGAAGGTGCAGTGAGCCGTGTCCAACTTCAGCATCCACAGTTGGACCGGGAGCTGCCTAGCTCTGTGCTGCAGGGTGGATGGAGGAGGATGCAGCTGGGCTGGCTGTGCTTCGGCTGAGACAACTCTGCCTGGCACCCAGAGGTGCAAGCGACGATGTGTGGTGGGAGTTCACGGCAGCCCTTGGCTGCTCTCCCCGGCGAGGTGGGGTCCCACGCTGAGGACTCGCAGCGGGACCCGACGCGAGACTGGCGGCACCGCGGGCATCTCCCCCACGCCCTCCGCCCCGTACCGAGGCATCGCGACCACCCGGGGTGTGGAGGGGGCTGCGTGGGTACTCTGCTGGGGGAGCCAGCCATCCCCGGGCGTTTGCAGGGATGCCCTGCCCAGGCTGGGCTTCGCTTCTGCCACTCCCCCGCTTCACCCGTGGACCCCCCGCCCCAGCGATGCGCTGCAGCGGGCGGAGCCCCCCCGGGCTCGGGCCGCGCCCCGCTCTCTTGCCGCCGCTGGGCCGGGCCCCGGTCTGCTGACGCAGCGTCTAAGCCCGGCGCGCACGCTTCGGTTTTTTTCGTATTTTATTTTGTAACATTCCCCCCCCCCCTCTTTCCCTCCCCCTCCCGCTCGCGTCCCTCCTCCTCCTCCTCCTCCTTCTTCTCC